>VWZG01013124.1:85217-110931 GCA_013396735.1 Grallaria varia
TAATGATCCTGTGATTTGATTTATTCACAAGTACCCTGAAGTGTTTAATAAGTACAATATGGTACAACTAAAATCATGCTTATTACTGCTATTAGCTTGGTAATTCTCCAAGATGAAATCATACTTTTCAGGTTATAAATATACATTTTTATTGTTGATTTTATTCTGCATTTTGAAATATTGCTTCTCTGCTTTCATATTTTCAGTGCTGTATTACAGTACTATAAATCAGTCCAACAGTAAAGGAATTCTAATTGGTATCAGGTGATTTTTTTTTTTAAATAGGGAAAAAGTTAAACTTATATCCTTTTGAATGAAGATAAATTCTCTTGAACCTCCTAAAAAAAATCAGATGTGTCTATAATGTATCTGATTTATCTTTTTTTGAAAGACTAATCAGATAAAAGTATGCACAGTGCACATCAAAGTATATATATGTGCTCAAAACCACTATTAAAATACCTCAAGATGTCTAACTAAGCACAGAGAATCTTTACGTTGGTATTTTTTAATTCTTTGTCTATGGTGCTTCAATTTTTCTGTCCCACTGACTATGCAAACTTGAGCTTCTGTTCTGCCTTCTTCTTATCCAAATACTTTACATTCTTAAAAAAAAAAAGAAAAAGAAAAACCTCCAATATATTGTGTTGCAGCAATATATTCCTAATGTCTCAGCACCTCTGTAGAGCAAACTTGATCCTTAAACTTTTCTGTGGTCGACCTGCCTAAGAACACTACCTGTCTGTATCTTGTCCAATGCAGTGGTTATTCAAGCAAGCCACAAACAATGCTGCAATATGCACCAAGTTCTGGGATTTATCCTGAAAAATAGCATCCTGTGGGTAGGTGAGGGAAACAACATTAAACCAATAGCCAGAGAAAAAGTCAGGAGACATACTGTATGTTGAACATTTCAAAACAGCATTATGGACTTCCCTCTTCCCCACAATTACACAAAGGAATCCTTGGAAAACATTGGTTTTCAGGGGGGGAAATATAGCAATCATAGCAAATTATTATACAGATTTGATTCCTCTGCACTGTTTTGGTAGAGATCAGAAAGACAGGATAGGAAAGACACAAGGTGGAGTTAGGCATTATGAATACAATCCATGGGAGCCGTGAACCTGTCCTGGAGGCCGGCTCTGGCTCTCCTATTAGTACTTCTGCAGTCCCTCCAAAAAGGGAAGCACTTCATGGTTTTTAGAGCATACAGAGGGCAGCCTCACAGGTTGCTCTGGAATCTTGTATTTTTTCCTCTGAGTCTTTGGACAATGTGGTATATTTTCATGGCCCCATAAATGTTCCTGATATTTTCCCTTTCCAGGCAATAAAGCAGAAACACCAGAATGCACCACCTGATATTTCCAAAGAAAAAGAAGTAGTCTTCTTGCTTTCCCAGACATCCCTACACTCTTTGACTGAATGGTATTTGGGAGGAAAAGCCATAACATTAATGAGATTAATTACTCATTACCATAGACTATATGAAGTCAGATTTGTTTTAATTTTTAAGAGTGATTGAATTGCTGTGAGCACACTACAAGTGCTAAACAACAGGAAGTTGACAAAGGAGAGCTGTCATGAAGGCCAGAAGTAAGATTAAAACTGAAATGGATCCTAATAAAAATCATGTTAAACAGATATTCCACAGAAAGGCATTTCAGTAAAGATGAAACTAGAAAAAGACTATATATACACACCTTGTACAGCTACTTGGGGTCATATGAAAACCAGATGGAGAGAAAGAGAAAAATAAGGTTGAACAGGGACATATTTGGGAAGATAAAAAGCAGGACAGAAAGTCACTATTCATTGCGGTACAGAAAGTCTACAGCACTGAAGTGACAAAATATTACAATCTAATGCCAACAGGATGGAAACGATATATTTTTACATCCACTGAGTTTTGCTCCATGAAGGACAGTGGATCCGTCTTGAATGACAATGGAAACAATTTGTGGTTCCTCTGCAGTGAATAGAAATGTAAGCATGGCATAGAAAATCATCTGATAGTGTGAAGGCTTATGTTATTTCTGTGTTTCTTAGGCAGTCCTCTAATAATCTCTGCTTAATTTTCCAATTGCAGGGAAAGATTAGTGTGAACTGGCTTTTGTCTCCTTTTCCCCTTGCATATTGGAGGTCTTCTTCTACAGGGGAATGTCTCTTATTGCAGCTCCAGTTCCTCTTCCAGATAATGCCAAGACTGTTGTTTCTCCCTGATGCCCACTGTAAATATTTGTCTTCCTGTCTTTGGGCTTTCTCTTTTTATCTCTCTTAGGCTATTTCCCCATCATGCCTCCACACCAGTAGCATGTCTCCAAGCACGAAGCTGAGTTGAAGTGCAATACAGAAGGCATGGACAATGTCCGTGCTCCCAGACCCCAAAACACACATTCCTCTGCGAGAGCACCTTCCCCATCACCCTGCTCCCTGACATGAGTCCTGTCTCTGTGGAACATAATATCCACTGTCAGATAACTTCCATGATTTCATGACTGACTGACTCCCTAGGATTACTGCAAGGAGAACTGTGCCTGACATTTAATATTTACACAGCCAGACCCGCACATGATGTAAAGTTAGACAGTAGAAGAATAAACAAATTACAGGTTGTATGTGTGGATAAGACTGAATTTGGTTCATCTTGAGCTGTTAGCTATCTTAGCTATCTAGTAGGTTAGCATTAGAAGCCTGTCTTGGGGTGTAATGGAAGGTCCTCTCTTGTTCTCTGTGAAACATTAACGTTTAGGCTAGATGTCTTTTTTTTTTTTTTAAGATGGGTACTAAATGATATCAATCTACATTCCAGGATAGACACCACACTTGAAGAAAAGCCATCAGAGTAATCATGATATTCATATAAAAAGTTCAGGGGATCATAGTTGGCAATTGCTATGTGTTAGTTTCAGGAAATCTTCTTAACACCTAGACAGCAGGCAAGAGCTGAAGAAAACAAACATAACCACAATAATATTGACTGAATATGTTGGCTTGTTAAAAATTTCAGCAGTACAGGCAAAGAAGTATCATGATGAAAAGCAATGAGTGCAAGATGATGACGCTGCAACCATAGCTGGTTGTGGGAAAGAAGCACTCTGGCAGGGAAAGGCTGGGTGTTGTTGAGGTCAGGCTGAGGCAGGAGGAGGGAAGAAGTGCTTCTCTCTTCCCTCAGAACTCTGTCCTCTATTCTCAGGGTGCCTCTGCAGCAGCACGTGGTTGCAGCGGGCAACAAAAAGAGCGGGCAAGAAATCAGCCCCATGGCCTAATAGACAAAAGCAGCTCTCTACTCTCCCGAAGACTTCCTTCTTTCACCACAAAATTTTGTAATGTGGTGATTTTGAACTAGAAAACACAAGATGGGAGTATTTCTTCTGGAATTACAGACATGGATTAAGGACTGCAGAAAGTGACCGGGCTATCAGACAGCCTTACTCTTTGCACACCTTGGATCCACTCCAGTGCCCACTGAGAATGGCAACCTCAACGGACAGGCTGTTGGCAGTGCATAACTGCATTCCCAGCAGAGATGGAAAGGCACAAAAAAATCCATGGCCATTTACTTCTTATTGTGAGAGCATTTACTTATTTTGTATGTTTATACACTCTTGCTGGAACACAAGGCCTGTATGGATTCATCTAAATCCTGATCTTTTTGATCTGGAAAACCTTCAGTAAATGAAAAAAATCTATTTCATCTCTTGCTTCAGAACATCATGTATAGTTTATAACCTCGGAACCCATGGCTTAGATTTAATGGTAATCATATAACATCTGTTTAATTTTAAAATTTATATGGAGGGTTTTTTGGAAATCCCTTGGAGTTTTTTGACTTTCTGTCTTCTCTATGCACACGGAGGATGTAGAAAATTAATTTCCTGTGTAAAAATACAAGATGACAGAAGGTCCAAGGTTAAACCTATTTACAAAGAAAATCACTGCCAGTGTTTAGAAAATGCTGCTTTTATTTGAAATATTTGGAGGTGTACCTGGCTTCCCATGTCCTTGTGGTATTTAAGCATATAAGGCTTTCTGTCCAATAAACCGTAGTGAAAAACCTCCTCTGTACTGATTTTTCCCTGATGAATTGTGAACTGTCTATTCATTTGGTGATCCATTTGTTTTAATAAAGAAGACGAACCTGTAGGAGTTTCTTATTTTCCCACCCTCTGGCCTCTTGTGAAAAGTATTAGCATACTGCAGAGGCCAGTGTTCAATTTAGAAACGAAACCAGATGTCACTGGCTGACATCTACTTTGCTACTTTATAGCCAAGTTACTTTACAGGAGGGCAGGAATGTGGCTCTCCCTGCCTTATGAAAAAGGAAAGGTGGAGAAACACAAAGTTCAGATGTGGCAGAGGCTGCTGCACGGGTCTCAGTGCCAGGAAAGCACGGACTTCTTTCTTCGGTTTCTACTGATGTACTAACGTAAATCAGGACACAAATATTTGATATTCTAGAAGAGAAGATAATCCAGGGTACCGCTGAAAGAGAACACAAACTCATCATCTCAGTCCCATTTGGTGCTGGAAACCACTACCTATTCTTCCATTAAAAACAGTGTGAAATGGGTTGAGTTTTTATCACATTGGACAGTGTCCAGCCCATTAGCTTGCAGCTTCACCACATGGAACTGTGAAGGCAGTTGATACCTTCATTCATGCTCTCAGAAAAGGGAGGAAGAGCTGAAGAGAAGATCCTGTTATTAGGAGAACCACCTGGATGACAGTGGAAGGAGCAGCTCAGCTCTTGAATGAGAGAGGAAGTATACGGGAGCTGGTGTGCAGGCATCTGGCAAGCATTGAGTGTGGTGATGCTAGAGCTCTTATGACCCACAGTCTTGGACCTTATCACCACCATACCCTCCTTCAACCAGCAGGTTTGGGGTTTTCAAACCTTCTGCACCAATGCAGGATGACAAGAGCCTCTGGCACTAATTCTAACAGGAACACCTGGAACCTAGACCACTACTGCCAGCTGGGAAAACCTGGAAAAGCTGCTGCCTGTGTCCACTAAGCAAATAGCAAACCAAGAAGCAGCAGGAAATATTTCATGCTCCAGGGTTTGTCTAAACCCCATTTAGAGTGGATGGTTCCTCTGTTTCAGGACACTTCAGAAGACTCTGAATTTGACTGCTGTCATTGATGCTCGATAGTTCTTTTTTATTATTCCTTTCCCAAAGAAAATCTCTAAATAAGTTTTCACTTTAGCTCAGATTTGAAAGGCTTTTAGAAGTCTGAATTTCCTACAGGACTGCTTAAAAATAGTTCTGTTGGAAATCACATGACTGCTCATGTTGATATCTGCAACACAAACCTGCAAATAGCCTGGCAGATGCTTTACTAGAGCACAGGCCACATTTGTAGTAGGCACTGGCCACAACTTTGCTCCTTTCTGAATGTTAAGACACTGGCATTTCTTGCCGATTTCTATTCCAAACACTCTTAATTTTCAAGCTGAATTTTCACTAACCTGCCCTTTCCTCCAGGGCTTTGGCAGTTAGAATGCATCCTTTCTACCTGAACCTCGCCCACCAGCTTCTGAGTGTGCTGTAGACCCAGGAAGGTCACCAGCTACCAAACAATAACACCTTGGAATCAAATATCCCTGTAGTAAAATCAGTGATGTTTCATTGCTTCAAGTAATTATGCAGAGGTTAATGAATCCATGACTTTGTTGATGAAGCCCAAGACAATGCAATACATTCGCTCAGGCATCACTGCGCTGACCAGGTGTTAAAAAACAGTAAGAGCTTATTTTTGTCAATAAAAGAAGTTTATACAATTTTATGTGAGTAGAGTCCATTGAGTCAAAAGGTGCAAGTTTTACAGTCCCTTTTTCTGAATAGAACCACACTTTAACATGAATTTGTTCTAAATTGTTGAGTTTTTAATCTTCTATTTTCTTTACAATGTCAGCCTTTAGAGAACACCTAAGAATCTCATAAAGGACCCTGTAGCATTGGTTAGAATTCAGACCAACTGTCCAGAACTTAATGAAAAAGGCTTTGACAAGGCAAGCTGGACAAAAATAAGATTTGGTACTTTTCTTCTTCCTCACATGACTTCCCCTTCTTACAAACACAGAGAACGTGCTTGGCAATTCAGGTTATTATTGATAGCATCAAAACATCTCAGGCTCTGCTAAGGCCTGGAAAGAAGAAGCAGTAAATTGCTTCACAAAATACCTGGCTTAGCTGAATCTTTGATAGAGGACAGCTTATCCACAGGTAAGGAGAAGAAAAATGTAAACACTGGAAAAGGTTTTGCTGAAAGGAAAAAAAAAACAAAAACAAAAACAAACAAAAACCGAAAAAAAACCAAACAAAACAAAACAAAACAAAAAACCACAAAAGAAACAAAAAAACTCCCAAACCAAACCAAAACAACAAAAAAAAATCCACAGCCACAAAGAAGACAGATGTCAGTGTAGCTTAAGCTGCAGACTGAGTAATGAAGGAAATCCAAGCCTAATAGCACAACAGGGCAGATGGGTTAAACATTTGTATTTAGGCTTTTTACTCCTCATTTCACTCTTTATCAGCCTGAGGAATCTCACCACATGTCTCTAGAATTGCTCAATGAAATAGTTCCTCTCTTAACTGAGAAACAGTATGGCAATCACAGAGCAGAACAGGCATGTCTCTGGCTTCACAAAACATCATTACTTGCTGGTTTGCCCTGTGGCATGTGCAGTTTTAAAGAAATATTACAAACTTCCTTGAAAAGAATGAAAGAAAAAATAGAGTTTCCTTCATTGTTGTCATAAAACAGAAAATTTGAGGAAAATGTTAAGGTGTTGTATGCAGTGTCTCATCTGGATATTATTAGTTAATATATTTTTAATAATGTACAGTATCATACAGAATGCTTATTGCTGCTGTTTTTCTTATACCTTCCTATTAAGCATAAAATACGTTACTTATTTTTTGTCTATCATATCGACTCTTAGAAAACCCTTTGCCAGATGATTTTAGTATATATTTGGGGTGGCTGTAAAATAAAATAGTAATTTGCTGGTTTGTGTGTGCAAGAACGGTTTAGGTCACATACTATATTATATTACTAAGCTGTAATAGGTAGAAAATACACATTAACCTAGACATAGAAAACACCAAAACTGCATTTGAGACTACCACTTAAAAATAAAGAAGTTATACAATGCAAATCTGTTTTGAGACATCCGCAAGGATAAAGTAATAAAATAGTGATAAAGAGAAAGATCTTGGTAGCAACATATGGAAATCTGGATCTATCAAAAAGCATGAAATATCTGGGTTGTGATTTTCTGTGTTGGTAATACTAGATGAACTACAAAACACATCAATTACCCATTGTTACTTTTACTCTCTTTCCTCATTTATACATGTGTTGATGTCATGTGCAAATGTCTGGACCAACACTCTACACACAACAAATGCTTTTTTTCCAGGGTTTAAAGCCTTCTAGGTGTTCCTAAGTCTCTAGAGGGTTCTTCTCAAACTGCATTTGAAGCAGGTGAAGAACATGTGCTGTTCTGATTCCTCACAACAAAGCTGAAGGGACTCCAAGTTTAGAGAGTCACATAAAAGGATCGCAAGAATCTGCCATGGAGACAAATAATTTTCTAATCCAAACTCCCAGTAGTCATAGCACAAGGGAAGGCTCCCCAGGAATTGTTTTTTTCTTTTTCTTTTTTCCAGTTTACTGGGCCCCTTTAAAAAGGTGTATCATATTCTCAAATGTTGAATTTCATATATCTGGAATCTGCACGAAATCACATGATCTACAGCTTCTACTATGCCACTTGTTGTGAGGGTTCATTGTGGACTCTCTAATGAGCCTGTCATACTCCTTCAGCATGCACAGCACCGTCTTCTCAATCATGCTTTTCAAGAGATTAAGATTCAGTGATGCAATACAGCCCATGACACAAAGCCTCTTTTCAAACATAAAACACCCAATTGTTTTTACAACCTCCAAGCATGCACGATGTTTACTTTACGTGTCCATGCAATAAATGGCCTAAAAGTCTCATATCCTCCTTGCAATATGGAACTTGACCCATGAAAATCCCTCATGACAATTAAACTAGTAAAACGGAAATCTTTCCCCAATACCCTAAGGACTCTGGCAAAATATTTGTACTGCTTCCATGTATACACACTCCATTACATTGTCCTTCTTGCACATTAGAAAAACTAACAGTTTTGAAGCTATGTATACTCTTCTCTGTCCATAAATTATCTCAGCTACCTCCAGACTCCTCAGATTAAATTTTTTTATTCTGGCTGGAGTTACATTTCAGAGCATAGCCGAAACCTGTCTTCTTAAACCAACATCCACTGCTTGAACGCAAGTGTCTGTCAAGAGATGAGAAACACAAAGAAACTGACCTTTGCGAGCACTGAGAAGTGTTCAAATATTTCTGCTCCCTGTGATTCTAGGTTGCAATTTTACAACATGGTTCTGATAGTTGGTGGAGCATGAGGGCACAGCACTGGGCCTGAGGCAGGAAGCACCTCGGCACAGTTGTCAGCCCTAGAACAGACACTCTTAATTCAGAAAGGCATGTCAGGTGCATTCAAGCTAACACATCAGTAAGTGTATCAACATGCTGGTCCAGACACCTGAACTCCTTTGGTAGTCAATGGAAGAAGAGACACTTCTGCAGGGTGAATTACTTGAAGAGCTTTCACTTACTCTTTTGGAAGGTGGTGAATCACCCTGGGCTGCTTGCTTCAAACCACTGACAGTAGCAGATGCCCTGGCAAGGACTTACCAAGTCGCCCCTTTCCCTACCCACTGTCACTCCCTGCAGTGTAGGAACTAAGTCCCCCCCTCTTCCCCCAGCTTCATGTGACTGCTTTGTGACTTTGTGAATACCATGTGAATACTGTCATTAATACCTTGCAGAGTGTGACACACACAGCTACTGTAACACTAGGGCTGTCTGTGCATGTAACTGCTTACAACTCCTTAGTAGCTCTGCAGCAGTGGAAGGAAATCCCTATTCGGATGGTATAGCCCACAAAAAAAGACACAGACCCAGAGAATAGAAAGTGTTATGTTAAAAGTACTGGGCAGTATGAAAACTGCATAGTACTAGATTTGACTGTCACTTTCAGAGCCATGTTTGTGATAAACACGCCTCAAAACTCTTAGTGATATTAGCCTGCTAATAAGGAACTGTAAACCCACTGGCCAGCTCACCTCATCTCCTCTCTGGTGGTGACCAGCATCTGGTAAGATGGCATCACTGTAAGACGGAAGATGCACTCTTCTCCACAGGTCAGAGGTCTGCTTGAGTTGTCACCCTAAAGCTCCATTTTTGAACACCTCTAGTAAGAGGTGAGCAAGAAGAATTCCTTTTTAACAAAAATGCAAGCAAAGGTATTAACTTTATTATGCATTTTAAGCGGAAAAAAATAGAAAAAATTGAAAAAGAAATCTGAGTGAAGATCCTATTTCTTTCAGTATATAGAAAACCCCAGGCAAATAAAAAAGGTCACATAGCATTTTAGGTATTTTCAATACACTTACTTGGAAAAAAAAAATAAAATCTAGTAGTCTTATATCACTCTCTTCTCCATTAATTTAGAAGACATTCACCTAGCCAGACAATGTTTGTGAGAGTTTTGATTTTGCTCAGACGACTGTATAAGACTGATGCATATTGTGTGAGGAAAGCTATACAACAGTCTGAAAACATTTCAGTGAGCCATACAGGAGCTGTCCTAAGGCTTGTCAATCTCTATTATTGATCCATAAACATCAAGTAATTCAGAAGACAAATTCGGGTAAATATGCAGTTGTCTGACCTGCTCTGTGGTAGTTGTTCAATTCTTTTTATATTACAGGAACTCAAAACCAGAGGTTAAATGTTAGAAGAAACTTTTTAATGGCAGTAGCAAAAATTGCTGGGAAGTCTTGTATGAGCAGAAGGAGTTACACCTAATAGGGGAGCTTACTAAGAACAGAGTAGACACCCATCTGCATAAAAAAGATGTCATAGGAGTGCTAGACTGGGACATGAGAGTGAACTAGGTGACCCCTTTGAACTCTGCTGTCCTGGATTTCTAAATGGCATCCATGCCTTATTCCCAGTAAAAGCTCAAGAGATGTAGATTTTTTAGTGAATGTCCCCACCCACCTCACCTCGTAATCCCTGATTTCAGAGAACACAGTATTTCTCCCTGACCACCCCACTGGCCCTGAAGACAAGCCTGTGTTTGCAGAGTGCTACAGACCTCTCTGGCATTGTGTCAGGCATGCATGTGGGCTGTGGGTGAGTGGGTAGCGGACCCATGCCATCCCATCACACCAACCCTGTCCCAGCAGCTCCCATTCCCAGAACAAAGTTGCCAGAAGTCAGGATATGCCTGTAAAATAAACTGCCAAGGTGGGCAAGAAAAACAGTGGAGCTGTGGTGAGAGATGGGGAGTCATGACAGTTGCAACAGAAACCTTGAGGTTAAGCAGCTGCTCCTCAGATGATACCTCAGAAGTTAACTGAGTGGCACTGTCAGCCTGACCTCTTATATGCCATCTACATGCTGGTAGACATTTGGTAGGAGCCTAGTTCCAGCAGATTTTCCCCTGTCCTGTTCTCCTTTCCCCTGTCCCAGGCTTTTCACTGCACATGTACTTACACTTACTCTTTCCCTCTGTTACCAGCCACAGGACATAGGAAACTGCCTTCTTGGATTTCTAGGGGTTTTTTTACACTGCTCAGTTGTTTTAATATAAACCCACAGTTCCTCTTGTTAGTGCACGCTAGCATTTCAAACTGTAATATAATGTGCCATAAACTACATTCCATGCCATAAAATGTTGCAGAAAGATATACTTTTACTACTAAAAGCAGTGGCTGGATTCTGCTGAACTATATTTAGTGGAGATTCAATCAGAACTGAGACGAAAGAAATGAACAAGATTCCAGGTTCACTGCAGAGTTCACTTGCATTTTTTCTTGTCCCGGACAATAAGAGGATTACCTTAAATCAAGAGCATCAGTGTCAATGAGAAACAGAAAACTTAATACATAGAAGGGCAAGGAGATCAAAGCTTAGCACCTGGAGAATACCACATGCTCTGGATTAATAAAACAATACACTCTGTTACATAAATCTTGAGCAAGGTTATTCATGGACACACATACAAAAAAGATATTACTGTAAGGCTCAGATAACGGATATTTAATACTGGTGCTCTCTCTATCAGAGAATATCCTCTCACATTATTGGGGTGTTGACACAGAGCAGTGAGACATTATTTTGTTTTAAACACTTTTAGTCTAAACTTGACATTACAGTTTTTGGACCTGGATACTGCACATCTGCAAGTCAGCGGAAATACCAAAATCTTACATGCTCCTTTGATTGTTACATTTAAGGTATCATATATGCTACCAGCTCAGCTGCTGCAAGGCATTAAAGTCCATTACTCCAAGCTTGTAAAGTACTTTGGAAATACTATAGACAAGGATTAGAGAAGATGAGTATTCCACATGGCTTCAGAAGGGATGATAAACAGAGGGTAAAAGCACTGTAGTTAAAGTGATATATTGACTACATATGGACAGCAATAGCAGGAGATCCCTTCTGATGAATATTTTGTGGAGTGGTTCTGAAACTGTATGCTTTTATCACGCCATTGCATTTCTAAGAACAACTTTGTTTACAGTGTTGTAGCAAAAAACTACTGACAGGCTGAAAAACAGCAAACTTGGTAAGTCTGAACCTGGAGTGCAGCTTAGTTTTGGATCTGTGTGTTGGTATGATTTGGGAGAGTTTGGAAGAGAGGAGAGATTTAGAAGGAAGATAATCCAAGAACAGTTATGTTTCACTAAGAAATTATCATCAGTTTAAAACCATAATGTCCTTAAAATATTATATAATCATAAAGCACTTCTTTGGTTTATCAGTTTGATTTATCAGTGAGGAGTAAAATTTTCTCTCAGATATGAAAATAACATCCAAGCACCAGGTGTGTGACATTGTGACCTATGGATGCCACAGAGAACCAGTCATCTATGTAGCATTGCAGAAAAAAATGTAGCTCTTTAATACAGGACAGCATCACTCAAGAAAAACATGGGATAGGAAAGGACGACAAATAAGGGTTCCTCTCTCCAGCATCCAGAGTCACCCAAGAAAGCTACCACCCCGGAAGCAGTGCTGCTGTGCTAGAGCAATCTTTTCCCTTCATCGTATCAAGTTCAGGTTTCACATAGCATTCAAGGCCTCTGCCAATTTCCCCGTTTTCTATGGATGGGCCACTGCAGGCCAGCAAATAGCCATGTTACAATCAGGCATAGTGTCCACACAGATGCCATGAAAGAAAGCAAGTCTTTTATGAGTCTGAGATCCAGGTCACAGAGCATCATAAAGGCTGATGATATGTCATCGTAGAAGTTCACACAATGACATAGATAGATTCTGGACAAAGACAAGTCATTTAAACATGAATCTAAGCAAACTGTTTTGCTGTGTGTCATGGTTTAAGCCCAGCCAGAAACCGAGTACCACACAACCACTCATTCCCCCACCAGCAGGATCAGGGAGAAAATTGGAAGGACAAAAGCCAGAAAACTTATGGGTTGGGATAAAACCAGTATATTAAGGAAAGCAACAGCCACATACACATGCAAAGCAAAACAAGGAATTCATTCACTGTTTCCAATGGGCAGGCAGGTGTTCAGCCAACTTTAGAAGAGCAGGGCCACATCATGTATACCAGTGACTTGGGAAGATAAGCAACATCACTCCAAACCTTCCCTTACTTCTTTTTCCCTCCAGCTTCATATACAGAGCATGATGTTGTATGGTATGGAATATCCTTTTGGTCAGTTTGGGTCACCTGTCCTGGCTGTGCCTCCTCCCAGCCTCCCCTTACTCTCAGCCCCCTTGCCAGTGTGGCAGCAGGGAAAGCAGAAAAGGACTTGGCTGTGTGTAAGCCCTGCTGGGTAAGCACAGCAATAACAAAAGCAACTCTGTATTATCAACCCTGTGTTCAGCACAATCCACAATACTAGTGCCCCATAGTAGGCAAGTGTGAAGAAAATTAACTCTACCTCAGCCCAAACCAGTGCATTGTGAAAAAAAGCTGAGGTGGGGTAAAGTCACTGTTGTTTCTTCAATGCTCTTTCGTACACTGTTATTTCAGCACCTGCAAACTGTGCCATGATTAACATTATTAAATGAACACAAGAGTCTTGAGAAGACTGTAAGATGAGACTGAAGTAGGTGACCTCCTTAGAACCCTTCCCATCTGGTTTTTCCTGTGTATCTGTCATCTTAGTATGAATTATTTATATTAAAAGAAGCTGATGAATTATCAGGACAGAAAGAAAGAAGGAAAACATTGTTGCTATCTGATTCATGAAAAAAATCCATTTGAACAGCAACTAGATGGCAACAGGACTCTCAGGGGTGGATCAGACTTGGTGAACAGAAAGGGAGATGGCAAGTGATGAGCACCCAAGTGAAGGACCACATCCATAGAGGCTCTACAAGACCAGACGTATGGCATGGATATCTTCCTGCGAGCAAGTGTGGATGCCGGACCTGTGCTGAGATATACTGGGCAGCAGCTGAGGGAACACTAGAGCTGCTGTGTATTATATGCAGCCCCTTCCATCATACTAGCCCAAAGCTGTCTTTTCATCTTGGCTGGACCTGGTTCTGGGACAAAACCAAATTTGCTCTGCTGCTAGCCAACACTGTTCACCAAGGGATGGCTAGATTTTACTATTATGTCTCCAATTTTGAGTGGCAATTGTCTAAGAAATGGAGCGAGGCTTTTGATCTGCTTAGTGACATAATTTACAGTTCGGGGTTGGAAACAGGGATCTCATTTCAGCATGTTTCTTCCTACACCACGCCCTCTCACAAACCTGCTTCATGGCCCAAGCTGCTCCTGGACTTGGTTTACCCCTACTTAAAATGCACTTTATATGGAACTATGAATTCAGATGGACATAGTGAGACAATTAATGTCCATCATGCTGCTGAACTCTTCAAATGTAAAATATGGGTTGGCTGAAAATTAAAGGTGCAATAACAAATAACTCCACAATCTTTAGATAGTCCCACTTCAGTAGAGCTGCAGGGGAAATATAGGAACGATAATAAATAAATCATAAACATTAAAGAGCCATAAAATAGCCATGTACAGATCCAATAAAACCTAATATAGAAATAATTCAAGCCGTTCCAAAAAGCAAACACTTCCCATTCCTGAAGGCTTTTGCAGGATCCCAGGAAAAGGGATTGATAGCACAGTTGTGCTGAGTGTTCATTGAGACTGACACTTTCTTTGAAGGGCCACAGTAATTTTGAAAGTCCTTTGAATAGTCATGTATCAAACTTCATTTTCTTTTAGAACTGAAATAGTTCACTGGAATTCTTTGATATTATCAGGTCTGTTTCGAGACCAAAATGAACTGTGTATCTAAGAGAAATAGATTGCACCATTTAGAACTGAAATGACATTGACAGAACACTTTTCCCTCTCTATAAGTTATGTTTGCTACGGTTGCAACTTCAAAATCTCAGAGGTTCACTTACGTTTTGGGATGAGTATATTTTATGTCAAAAAGACTGCATGGCAGAAAGCTCTAAATGTCACAGAAGTCCCAGTCTGGCCTTCTGGTAGTATTGCAAAAATGTGCTTTTTACTAAAAGTGAGCATATTAAGTTCTTAGGATTATTTTTCTCAATCATCACAATAAGGAGGCAGAAAAGACACAGATCAGAATTAATTTTCCATAATCCCTTGATAGATCTATACTTATGTGCAAGGTTACTCCATGGAGAGATTTTGCTGAGTAAGTTTTTCAAGTTTTTCAGCCTCTGCCAAGATGCCCTGGGTGAAATACAGGAGAGGTGGAAGTTCAAGTCTAATCCAGGCTTCCACCAAGATGGAGGCATAGGGGCTCCAGGTCAGCTCCCCTGCAAAGACTGGAAAGCCTCTGGGCTGCTCTGGTTTGCCAGAACTGCCACAGCTCTGAGACACCTTCCTCTCACTGGCATGCTGATGAGCGTAGGCTGACGCTGGGAGCACCAAAGTGCAATGTCCAGGTCCCTCTCATGTGTCCACCACCACCCCAGAGGGTCACTGATCTATGGTGACGGTAAATGAGAAGGTCTTTCCGTTCCCACCACCGAATGACCTGCACAGTATACACAGTACTGATACACTCAGTGTTCTCCTTAGCCACACGTGGTTCACACATAACCTTCTCCCACTGTCATTCACATGAATTTTAGTGGTTTTAAAGTATCTATGGTATGGCTGAGATTCTTTACTTATTTCCACAAAGTAGATCACAGATATTTCTAAGCACTTTTACTCGGATGAAACAGACTTTACAATTGTCAACAATTGTCTCCCAAATTAGTTTAGAGCTGCCACCCTGTCAAAGCCCACAATCTTCTGTGTCCTGCATGATAGAGGAGGCTACAAATCTTAAAGATTTGCATTTATTTTATGTAAAAGCAAAAAAGTGGTAGCTGTTCAGAAACTTCAAGTATCAGCTGAGGTGTTCGGGTTGAAATGTACACAGAGCCTTTATTATGCTAAAGGAAGAAAGCAACTAAGATACAGGAGAATGTAATCCTTCTTTAAATATTATTCCTGGGAATACTTTTATTGCCAAATATTCAGATTCAAATTGAATTATATATTTTCATCACAGGTCTAAATTCCTGGGGCTTGGTTCTAAAATGAAATTGTTCATACAGGAAAAAAAAGCAGATCTTATGGCATGGCATGGGGAAAAAAACCCCACTTTATTTCTGACTTTTCTCAATACATTCTCCCCCAAGCCAACCCCCCATAACTGACACATAAAGCCCTTCTTAATGTGAGGCATTAAGGATAGGCCATGCAATACCTTATCAGCACAACACAAGTAAGGAAGCCAGTCCTGGGAGATAAGTTGTAAAGCATAGCTTCCCCCAAGGAACCAAAATAAACTAGTCATGGTCTTCATGAGGCATGCACCAGTCATCATTAAACACATCCCAGTTTCCAAAATGTAACAGTGGCACATGAAAGAGTGGACTCCCAGTCAGGCCACAAATTTCCCTCCAAGACTTCTACTGTCTCATTTATCTCTCCCTGCCCTCACTTCCTGGTGTACAAAAGGAGGGTAATGGAGTTGCAGGCAATAAATGGAAAGAAGCTCCTTGCAAAATGGGGCTTGTGTGGACAGGTCTGTTGGGAGCCAAGGAGTTCAAGACTCCACATGAGAGTGGTCAGAAAATGCACTTCTTCAGTAGTGCCAGGGGGAAGTGGCAAACAATACCTCCTGATTCCAGTCGTAGTGTCAGTGGATGGAGCACACGAAGCAGCTGGAAAAATCAACCATATTTAATTGATAAGTCAAGAATAATCAAACCTTATTTTTACTTATAAAAGTACAATTGCTTCATAAACAACACAGCCAAAAACATCAATTCTTTCAAAAGCCCCTCTTGGAGCATCAGAAGCATTTCAGAGGAGCTGTTCTTGCCTGAGCTTGTGTTTAAGCAATACTTAGAAATGGTTCCTATGAAAATACCATTTATTTTGCCACTTCCAGCGTGTGCAGGTGTTCACTGTGGTCATATTGTGCAGCTCGGGGTTCCTTCCAGTCCACAGTTCTGTTGGCTTCCATGAGTCTACACACAATTTGAGCCAAGTTTTCTGCATGTTTTAGTAATGTGCATGTTTAACAGAGGGGGTTTATGGCAGGCTGTGAACACTGCGAACTTAGTACATTAGAAACAAAAATAGAACTAAACCAAAACTCCAGATATGATCCAAACCTCACAGCAGGAGCCTTCCCATGTTACCGTCTGAGGCAAAAATCCAACAACTTATTTATACACACTTCTGAACTTTCAAGATGCTCATTAAAAAACCTGAATCCAAACTTTGCAGATTGTATCCATGTC
The DNA here is from genome assembly GCA_013396735.1 of Grallaria varia. Taxonomy (NCBI): domain Eukaryota; kingdom Metazoa; phylum Chordata; class Aves; order Passeriformes; family Formicariidae; genus Grallaria; species Grallaria varia. The sequence goes on from VWZG01013124.1 coordinate 102,139, forward strand.
AAATGAGACAAAGTCTGGACTTGAAATGAAACACGTTAAAGAGTGCAGCTCTGCACCACGGTTTGTAGGACTGCAACACAGGAAATTCACTGTAATTTGTTCAATGATTTCTGTCCACCCAGCAAAATGCATCTTATGAGCCACTTATGCAGACAAAAAAAAAAATACCTTCTTTTGCGGAACTATACATTAGCTGAAGAATTAAAAAAAAAAAAAGGAGTGGTTTTCTTCCATTAAACCTTTTAAGATCACAGTTTTAAGCAGCATTCATTGTTTTTACAGAGTATTCAAAAAAAAAAAAAAAGAGAATTTGTTTATGAGACAGTACAAAAAATCTATCATGCAATTTAGTTGCAAACTTGTTATTGCCAAGTTATTCCAATATCATATAAAGCCATACATATAAAAGAATTTTGAATGCTGATAGGATTCACCAGAACTAATTAATAAATCTAATTAAGATCTCACATATTCGGTGATTTTTTTCACACTGAAAATGAATTATCTTGGGGTTTAACAAATATGAAACAAAATTACAAATAACACTATGACATTTTAAATTCTGTGAGTACATGTGTGTGTATAAAAAAAAAATTAGACAAACTGATCACACATAATTTCTGATGCAGTGAGTTAAATGTATTTGTTTATTTTGCCAAAAGAAAGTGAGCAATCAAAGTATGGAAGAATGGAATCCTTCTTTAAGTATCATTCCAGGGACTATTTTTATCTCTAAATATTCAGCTTCAAATTGAATTACATATTTTCATCACAGGTCCACATTCCTGGGGCTTGGTTCTAAAATGAAATTGTTTTTACAGACAGAAAATAGTTTATTTTATAGCATGGCAGAGAAAGATTCAGGATTGTGTTTCTGACTTTTCTCCCCATAACCTCTCTGGGTCAACATTTTACAGCCTGCATGTAAAATGTTACACAAATGCAGAGTAGCACGTGTACTGCATATCAAATGCAAGTACATAATTAATTTCCTTTTTACAAATAAATGAGTTTTGTATAGTGTGGGTCTTATGGCTACTGTAAGCCTCAGTCTGAAATATGGGGGAACCTCATTTGAATTTCTGGCAGAACAATTGAAGGATGAATCGAAGGTGTGCTCACAAATCAGTGCTGTGGCAAATAAAAATCTGCATCTTCAAAGCAGAAACTCTTTGCCATCCTCTTGTGCATGTCTACAAATATTCTGCTCCATTAGTAGGATTACTCTACTCAGAAAGATCACAGCTTTGAAAGTTGATATGAAGCCTAGGTCTGGATGTACCAGACAAGTATTTCTCCAGAGTGTTCAAAAAATGAATGCAATATTACTACTGAGAGATAATTTTGTTTGAATTCCAGTTGTTTCAGCCAAGCCCTTTGTATACATTACCCTGTTTCCCCACAGATTACTGTGTTCAGGTTCCCTCTCCCAAAGGACCTGATCCTTGTTTCATTTGCTTCACTGCAGGCAGTTTGGGCTCAGTCTGAAACCTGCCACTGTGTGCCACAGTGTGAGTCTCGCAGAGCAAAGAGGATCATTATTGCTTTGCTTAGATTTCAGCATTTTTCCTGTCTCATCCCAATAGGACCCTAAGACCAAAAAGACACTTAAGCTGGCACAAATAAAGTGTATGCATCAGGTGGCAAGCAGACAGCAACTGTCAAGAAAAGTCACAGGTGCTGGTTCTTCTCCTCCATTTCCATCCGTCTGCATGGAGTGAGAGCAGTGCCTTACCCAATGGCCAATTAGAAACAGCTCTACAGAAGGCTCTTCACAGATGCTCTGGAGTTAGAAATCCAGAATGAGTTGTCTGGAAACACGTGGTTGGTTTAGAAGGATGTGTGCACAGTCAGGAAGTCACAGACAATAGAGATGGAGAGTGGAAGGATCTTGATAATTATTCTTTGCTTTGAAGAGACAAATTTTTTGTCTTGAGGCTGACATCTACAGTGTTTGCAGTGTGAGTCAGCTGACAGGGAAAGGAGTGCTGTTCAGCTGTCATTGAAAGACAGTTAAATTATACCTCAGTGGTGCTACATACTCTTGCATAGAGACAGCCAAAAGAGGGTATGGGAGGCAAGGCTGGGCAAGGGAAACAGTGCAACAGGTGTGCATGTCTGTTAACAGGAAAGTTCTATTCAGGACCAAGCAGACAAAATGTCCTGAATACTTGTACAGTTCACAGCTGCCCAAAGGACTAGACATTTGCTCCAACCCTGCTTCCCCTGCAAGAAATGGGAGAGAGGTCATTGAGTTCATGAAGCTGAACTTTGGGATTAATTTGTTACAGAAAATTCTGTTTTGTTCTCGTAGGAACTGCTCCACAAATCTAAGCTAAGTGAGGTAAGTGGGAGAAATTAGAGTATTTGCTGCTAAACCACATTAAAATGCTGACATAGCAACTACAGAGTAAGAATACAAGGTGCCCTGTATCTCCATCACCATAGCATATGCAACCTGCCAGCAGGTAACACTTTGTCTTTCAAAATGATTCATATGATTTTACTTAGTGTTCTGATGTCACCTCCCATGGCAGAAAGAGGAGAAAGGATAAAACCATATTCTATGCTCCCCTTTTCTCAGACTCTTGTGTTGCTTCTGATCTTGTGTTACAGCCTGTCCCTACTGAACATAGTAAATTGAATAAAGGTCACAGGCAATACTGGAATGCTTCAGAGATATTGCTTTAAGTGAGGGATAAACCCTGCAAATAAATCAACAAATTATACTGGAAAGCAAGTGAAAATAATTGAGAATTCAACGGAAAGAAGGAAAGAATTGAAATGTGACTTTAATGGCATAGTCTTCTAAAACACATTCAGGGATTATAGGAAATATTCCATCCACTGAGGTTCAGAGTTTATTTCTGAACTGAAACTCAGTGGTTTTCTTGGGGAAAAAAATGCAGGTGTAATTTTTTTACTAATTTAGTGTTTCTTCCTGCTGTTGGAAGGATTAGAAGAATGAAAGTGGGAAAGGGGAGCTTGTCTGTACACAGCATTTCCCAAGAAGTCAGTTCTCTCTAAGGAATGGCTAGAACATTGCAATCTGTCGCATTGGCTTCACCAAGAGCTCCCTCCACTTCTGCAATTCCTATGCCTTGTCCTATTGATTTTTCCTGGGCAGTCAAAAACAATGAAAGGGAAAAAGTTGTTGGTTTCACTGCAGAATATATCTCTTTTTTGTACATCAAATAGAAGACATGAGATGGAACAAATTGTTTTGGAGACGTTTTGAATTTTCTTGTGCTTTTTCCATTATCATTTTTATAGCTGAGACTTCTGTGAGGATTCACAGTGAGTCATTTTATGAGGCAGCTCCATACCATCTGCACTAAAGAGTTTCCTATCACTCTAGACATTACGTATCTCCTTATGGCAGCCTGGACACTATAGGGAAATTGTCAAGCCAGGTCACATGCCAGTGGGCCATCATTTATCCAAAAAAAGGCGGGCAAAATCTGCTTACAATTAGGTTCAACCCTTGGTTCTGAATGATATGTCCCTGTGGCTACAAATTCTTTCCTGCCAGCACCCTACAGGGCTCAGAAGGAGTCTTAGGATGGTCTATTCCTGACTGGAGAGAAGAGGTCCTGGCCTTTCTCTTTCCTTCCCACATTTTTTCAGTCTTTCTCTCTTTTTTGTAAGGAGCAATATGTTTTTGCATTGTGTCATGCTGGCAGTAAGCACAGCCGCTCTAAAAGTTTACAAAAGAAATATAGTTAAATGCCAAAATATTAGGGTTTTTTAAATGAAAAAATCTGAAACTTCTGGGAGACAAAAAAATCAATCTATAAAATACATTAGTCTGGGCCTCTAATTTCCAAATGAAAACACTTTACTGGGGGTACTGTATGTGTGGAAATGAGCCAGAATACAAATAATGTAAATGGGGCTGCTGTGTCACGCACAGCTCTGTATAACCATAGAAAAAATGCATACAAATACCTTTAAGTGCAACGTTCCTCCTGCAGCATAATCCAGTTAAAGCAAAGGAGCTCTTGCGTGGTGGGTTCCAGCCTTGCAGCAGATCATATGAGGTTCAGGGGGGTCTTTCTCCAGCAATAACAAAAACTTAGATGCTTAAAGATGGTCTGAAACTGGTTATCAGAGAAAACCCATCAATTCAGAAAATACAGCAAACCCTTGGGAATTCCCTACTCCTCTTCTTTACAGCCAAGACTTGAATTCAACTTTTCCACTTGCTCTTGGCAATTTCAGTCACAGATACTCAAGGGTAAGGAGTACTCACAGTGTCGTCTGCTGGGGCAGAAGTGTGACTGCACTTGGGTTTGCTCAGGAAATGCTCTCAGGTTACTTTCAATGCAAAACTTCTCTCAAGCAAGAAATTATAATTTTAGCCCACTGTCTATTCTTCATTTGGGCATGCTTCACTGCAACTAAAATCAATGCAGCTGGGAATGCAAATCACAGCAGCTTTCACCCCACTCTAGAGAATGACACCAAAGAATCTGCAAGTTTTCAGTCCAGTGGGTGCATTCTGCAAACCTCAGGGCTATTGCAGGTAAGACCTCAGAAACAGGGCACGCTTCATCTCTGTCTGTCAGGCTTAAACAAATGGATTTTCATTGTAAACAGTTATTTTCATGATCATTGACAAGATTCTTTTCATTATAGAATAACTGAAAGTGGTTCATCTGAGGAGGGAAAAGTACCTTCTCTCCTATAGATGATTTCCTTCTCCCCTGGCCTTAACAATGCTGTGATACAGGACCAAAAAAAAGTACCATCACCTACAAACTGGGAGTTGAATGATCTTTTCTATTATGATCTCTTCTTGGAGAGTAGTCTTAGAAAACTACAGCTGTACCAGTGGCAGTGGCATCAAAAGCAATAGCATTACCTTAATAAAGAAAAATGTGAGACTTTATACTCAGAGGCACCCAAGTTCATGGAAGGTTCTGCTTTGTAACTTTTGTGAATTTCCCAGGACTCAAGGCAAAAGGAACGCTTGTTCTTAAAGTTCGTGTTTGTTTGCATATCACAGTATGCATTCATAAGTACAGGAGAGTGGATGTTGTGGAAGTGAGGCAATGGGCTTAGGAATGGTTTCATTATTGTGGTCTCAAGGACTAAGTAAATTCTGAGGTTCAAGGTGCTTTGGTGTCAGTGAAAGGTTTCTGTTCCAGCTGCTTTGTTCTTTAAGGGAACAAAATGCTGAACCAACTCAGTAGTCTGGAAGGACACGTGCCTGTGGCTAGAGAGATTCATTGCAGTTTCTGAGCATGGTTACATCTGATCCAGCTGGAGAAAAGAGGCAGTTTCTCTGTTACCTGCAAGCTGCTACATAGCTTAGTCAGCTGGGGTACACAGAAAGGCTCAGCACTTGGGTTTAAATTTGCTTCCAAGCACGTGCTGCTGGGTTACAGCCTTTGTTTAAAAAGGCTCATACAGCACTGACTCTTGGATCATCTGAACTCTGCTATGTCAGCATATATACAAAACGACCTGCTGAGACTGCTGTGTTCAGCAACTTGCCCTGAAAAGCACTTACTGTGGCCAGCACTGCTCATAACTCACTCACTAGCTGTCCAGTCAAGAGTGTAATGGCTTCTGGGAAGAACATTGCTGATCTCTACCACAGGGTCAGTTTTACCTGTGGGATCATGGGATAATTAACAAAACCTGGACGACCACAGGACTTCTATGGCCTGAGCCAGTTACAATAGCTTGACTAATTAACTCTCCTCCCAAATTTTGCATTCACAAGAAATACTCTGCAACCAAATCATAGACTGGTGGCAACACCACCTAGCTGGTTTGGCAGAGTAAAATTAAAAATAGCTGCACCACAAGACTTCTCAACTCTGAATGCACAGGACATACCTTCCAGGAGGCAAGTCATAAAAATCACAGAATTACAGAATATTCTGACCCACAGGGATCATTGAGTCCAAGTCCCGATCTGAACAGGAAAGGCCCAAGAACCACACCATAAGATATTTGCATATCTATGCATAAGATAATTGTCCAAACACTTCTTGAACTCTGTCAAATTTTGTGCTGTGACCACTTCCCTGGGGAGCCTGTTCCAGTGCCCAACCACTCTCTGGGTGAAAAACTTTTTCCAGATATCCACCTTGAGCCACCCTGACACATTCCCTCAAGTCCTGTCACTTACCAGAGAGATCAATACCTGCCCTTTCACTTTCCCTCATGAGAAAGTTGTAGCCTTCAATGAGGTGTCTCCTCAGTCTCCTCTTCTTCAGGCTGAGCAAGCCAAGTGACCTCAGCTGCTCCTCATAAGGCTTTCCCTGACAAGTGAAAAAGAGGACTATGCTAATAGTAAGAACTCTCAAACGGTGGACAAAAGACTGGCTGGACTGTACAAGAGCAGAACAGAGTAACTTCACAAGAAAGAGCAAACTGCAGCAGGCATGAGAGAAAAAATTAGAAATGTGAAAGAAAAAAAAAAAAAAAAAGAAAGGAAATATATAGTGAAAAACATCCAAGAAAAGAAAGGTACATGGAAGGAAAAGGTAGAAGGAAGGGGAAGCTTGTATTTGACTGTATTTTTATCTGGTATACAGTAAATGGCCCTTCAGATTTAGTGCTATCATTATCTCTTTTTCTAATATTGATTGTTGACCTGAGGAAATCTCTAGTAACAGGTTTCCCTTGTAGCACAACTCCCTTGTACTTTGTGCTTGTCCCAGTGACCATCTAGAAAAGCTGTCTGGGTTTTTAACAAGAGAAGCCAGTGATTTACAGTCTAGGTCAATTTTTATAAAGAAAGCAGGGAGAAGAAAATTGTTTTGAGAGCTGCTATCAGGTGAAGTCGGTCTTCTCCAATGGGCTTAACTGGGTCAAGGCAAGGCCAAAAGAGAGTAAGGACTGAAATAAGACTTAATGGGAAGAAAGCAAGTTAAAAGACATTACTTTCTGCTTGCTGAGGTTGTGAAATAACCTTTACTGCAGGCTGCATGGGTGGGGGAGGGCATGACAGCTACAGCAACAAGAGTCTCGCGTGACCAGTACTTTACTCATTGAAGGTCTGGTCACAGCTGGGGCACGTGTCATTTCTCCTGCAAGTCTTGGCTTCACCAGCCAAGTATTTTATAGAAGCAGCTGCAGGAAGCTGGGCAGGCTTTCATCTACTGTTGTCAGTTTCCGGCAAACTTAAATCCTTGCATTCGCGTACTTCTGCACTTCATTTTTCAGATGATATTTCAGAACTGCTGACTTCTTTTCTTTGAACAGTTGGAACAGTAAGATGAAAGAAAAAGAAAAATAACCAGAAACTGGAAAAGTTTAGGTAAAAACACCCTACTAAAACCAGTAGTTCACAAATTAACTCTAGTTGAGCCCAACACTTTTTTCATCCCAAATCAGCTCATTCATCTCTAAGATTAATAACATGGGGAGAGGAAGCCAAGAGGAGAAACTATTCTACCGTGTACGCCAAATTAGCAGAATAAGGCAACTTGTCTTATGTTGTAATACCTTGTAGAACCAGACCTTCATCTTTCACTGTGCTAAGTCCTTGTCTAATCTTCTTGTGGCCATCCTACTCCCCTTCCTCCCATTTTGCATGTGCTGAAAGACCCTCATTAGCCCAAGCTGCCATGTAAACTCAAAGTGGTATTGTCTAAACTCAATCGGTGCTTCAACCCATGACTTACACAAGAATTTAAGAGGTGTTGTTTGACATCTTTTCTGCAGTCAGTGTGCTGCTTTTGAACACATTTGTACCTTTGGGGTAGAAAATGGGAGATCCCATGGAGAATCCTAGGAGGGAATCTATGACTTCCAGTTTAATAATTGCTCAACAACTGAACTAAAATTACCACAGCTCAGGGAGATAATAGTAAAAAGAGCTGCCATCAAATTAAGGGAGGCACTTACCATATGTCTGCACTTCTTTTATATGCATGTGTAAGTGGAGGGAGAGGGGTAGGGAACATTCATATCATGTGATAAATACCAGCCCCTGGGGGTTCTTGGAAAACAAATGGGATAATTATGGAGAACCTTAGTATTATTATTATGATTATTTATTATTAAAAGCCATGCAGTAAGAAAAAGCAACATCGGGTGATTATGGCTATGTCCATAGAGAACTTTCAGCATTTAATGTAAAAAATTCCCTCATGTCAAACCAATAATCACCCTTTCAAAATGATGCCGTAGAGAGTCATATATATGGAGTGCTGAATATAAATCTTTTGATTCCCCATTGTAATGTGCAAAGTGTCGCCTCTCACATGAAGGCTGCTGCTGCAGGACTTTGTGGCAGCTGAAAAGCACATGTTGTGCCTCCCCCTCCTTCTCCTTTCTTTACAGTTTCTCATAGTCTCTCTTGATAAATGTCTTCAGAAAAATATTTTATGAGGTGCTTACCTATAAAAATATATCTTTCAAGGCCATGTACACAATGAGGCCTTAAACACTAACCACACACAAGAAACACTGTTCATCTGGTCCAGCATATAGATGGAAGGAAATAGAAACCCATCAGTGCTCAATCAGAGCCAAGGTGGAACCTATTAGCAGTTTGTTGTGACTTGATATTATTCACCTGCTGCAGGAGAGAGGAGAAGCCCCTCACAGAAGATGTCAGTTTGTTGAAATGGCATGTAGATCCTGAAAACACCAGAACGTGTGATCAAAGATATGGGACAGCTTCCATGTGGAGGAAAACTAAATATGCTTAGAGTCCTAGGTAAGAAGGAGGGGAACGCTCAAGGGAGGAGGTGCCCAGGTCCAATAATAAATATCAGGATTGGTTTGAAGAAATTATTGGTATAAAATTAGTCTTTTGTTCTTTTCCTT
>VWZG01013125.1:0-117095 GCA_013396735.1 Grallaria varia
AGCATGTTATAAAGCAAAATAAATATTTTAGTATAAAGCTTTAGTTCAGTATCTCCTGAAATAAACCAAAGTTGTTAAGTAGTGATGCTGTATAAATATAAATGGTGGCAGTTGCATGGTTTACTGGCTAATGTTTGCCCATACAAAGGCTTTGTCTTAATGGTTAGGATGGTTCTTCAAGTGGAGCATTTGATGAGGACCTTATTTTCAGAGGGATTGATAGTAGTGACTACTTCAGTTTTATTCTTGCATGGGCACTTGTGATTTCACTAGAGCTTTTGACCTTGAAAGGAAAGCAGTTCAGTAGTTGGGTAGGGGATTCCTGTAGTTCTACTTTTAGACATTTGTGTGTAAAGTAATATCATCAAGGGGGTTTGTTAGAGAAGATGAAAACAATGTGATGAAACACTGAAATGTGTTGTGGATATTTATTCGGAAGTTTAGGCAGATTTTAATTGCTCTGCTAAAATCAATTCTTAATTAAAGAATAGATTTTGAACAAATGCTTAAATAATTGTTTAACTTTGAAAATGTGATCCTCAGTCTGAGTCATTTGCTAAATATAATTGCTGTCTTAATTTTGTATTTTATTCCAAGCAGTCGGCTTCTCTTACTTTTTTTTTTTTTTTAAATACTTTTAGGCTACCTGTTGTTCAGCTCTGGAAATGCCAATCCATTCTGAAATACTACAGACAGTTGTGGATTACCTGTATACAGATGAAGCTCTAGCCATAAAAGGTGCCATTAATATATTTTCAACTGTAGCTAATGCAATTCTTGTATTTTTTTAAAATAGGAATTCAATACTTAACATGCTTGTGTTTAAGTTACATTAAAAGAATCCCAATTTTTTTAACTCCTGCCTAAGAGTTTGAGATATCTTTGCTTTAGTTTGACAAACTGCAATTTTCCTTTTCCCTCCTATCACTTGAAAAAATTGACCATTGGTGCTCTTCTAAGCTTTTCCTTGTGCTGTGAAAATCCCACCAAAATTTGCAAAGCCGTTGTATTTGTCCCTTGGTAAAATCTCATTGAAGCTGTGTGTGTTATAGTTGCTTTTGATTTGCCCACAGTATTTACATGATGCTTTGTTTTCCAGATTCTCAAAATGTGGAATTCATATGTAATGTTCTTGTGGTAGCAGACCAGCTTCTTATATCCAGACTCAAAGAAATCTGCGAAGTAGCCATTGCAGAAAAACGTGAGTTCTTCCACTTGTATTATAAAGGGTTAGAGAATAAAAAATGGGGTTTTTAGATGTTCTTGCCTTTTTCAAGAGAGAATTATTTGCTTATCTTCCTTTGCACTGGTTACATTTTGCTGTTCTTTGCACAGCTGCTAACGGTTGCTTCATTATCTGAGTAATGTTCTAAATTGGCATAATCTTCCATTCCTTATGCATCATTGTCTTTCTCATGCTCTTTAATAAAAAAAAGAAAGGTAAAAAGAAAAAAAGGGTAACTGCCCCCACACTGCTATAAAACCCTTATTTTACTGAATCCAAACTTCTTTTGTTTTAAATACGACAACATGAATTTTGTGTTTCTGTCCTTGTATTTAGTTCTACTAGTTATTTGTTTGATACAGTGCTGTTCCTGTATGGCTATGAAGATCTGTCACTTCCATGGAACACTAAATGTTTTTGTGTAACTTGATATTTTTGCTTGGCTTTCTTACTGACTTTCATTTTGCCCTTTCTCTCCCCCCTCCCCTCACCCTGCTCCTTGCCCCTTCACCCTCTCTTATATTTTCTTTCTCCCTGCTAAATTAGAACATTTTGAACTTTTAAGAACTGTTTATGCTTTATATAAAACTTGCTGGTTTTATATTTCTTTCTCCCCTTTATTTTGGACTGCTGAGTTTCAATATGTTGAAACCGATCTGTTTGGGTAGGGCTTTCTATTTTTGTGAAGTAGCCGTTGCATTCAAGCTGCTACAAAGTTATATGGTATTTGCTATAGTTTTTATGGTCATTTGAGCATTAGCATTTTTTCTAGGTATGGAGAAGTATATGATATATTTCAATAACTAGATCATACTGTACAATAAGTCTTGAAAAATGCTGCTTGATACTGCAGTAAATTATCTAATTTGGACTGTTGTTTATTCTCTTCAGTTACTTTAAAGAATGCTGCTGAGCTGTTGGAGTTCTCTGCCATGTATAATGCTGAACAGCTAAAATTGTCCTGCTTGCAGTTCATAGGACTCAATATGGCAGCTTTACTTGAAGCAAGGTAAGTAGGAATGCAAATGTGTTCATGTATTAGCTATTAAATTTAAATGCCTCAGAAAGGCAAAAGGATTGGAAGAACTAATATGGACAGTGAAATTTTAAAATGCAACTGAATACTGCTAGTTTTAAAGGTAGGCTCGTTTTTGCCAGACAGGGAAAGAGAAACTAGTTAAGTATCTGTACATACTGTACCAGTTCTGTAGTACACAACCATATGTTACAGTCTTTCACGAAGAGCCTGAATTAAGGGAAAAACCGCTTATGAATTCAGTGGGCTTTGACATTAGGCCTAGTCTTTTTTTGTTTTTTAAAAGTGATTTCTGAAGATGCATAAAACTACTGTGGGTTTTTTTTTGTTTTCCATTCGGGGGTTGTTTTTTTTTGCTGATTGGGGATTATGCAGGTTTTTTTCGTTNTGCTTTTTGTTTTTTAATGTGATTGTTACTATACATATTTAATTTAAGTGGGTTTATTATATAACTGCTGCATTTTTCAAAAAGAATGGGTCTGCCATCGGGTAGTCTTTTTGCTTTAACTGTCTGCAGTGAATGCTGAACAAATTAATTTATTATCCTTGCTTTCCACAGTGATTCTTCTAAAGTTCTAAGAGGTTGAAAGTGATCTGGCCTTCCTTCTCTTGGTGATTTTTCACAGGCCTTGAAGTTGTTTCCTCAGTGCATACCATCTTCTCAGAGCAAACCTTATCAGCACTGGTTGAACTTCTTTTCTAGCAAAAACTTGAAAAAAACCTCCAAAAAAACACAGCCAAAAAAAAAAGCGCATCTCTGTTGTTAGTCTTCTCTGTCCTTTTTGTCCTTCTTTTCACCCAAAGAAGTTCTTAGAGATCTGAAACAGTTCAGAATGCCAGCACTTCATTGCCATGTCACACAGCAGCTCCACTTGCATCACAGGAGTTCATTCATATTGGCAACTTTCCTCGTCACATATGTATGAAATATAAATGTTTTTTGATTTTTGATTTTGATTTTGGAGAGAAGAGTAAAAATCTAATAACATTGCTTTAAATATTACTCAGAATTCAGATTTGTTTCATCTTAAGCCTAGAAAGAACATGCAGCATTCTAACTATGATTAAGGCTGTATCTGCATTTTAGTGAAAATCTGAAAATGTTAGTATTGGGTAGAAAAAATTTTAATTTTACACCTAAGACAGACAGAACTTAGTTGTGGCAGCTTTGTGCAAGGACAACTGCTCACGTGGACAAGACAGTACAGTTGAGTCAGGTTTGTTTCTGTAGTAGTATTTTTTGGCATTAATGTCTAGGGGTGTTGTGGTTGAGTTTTATAGATAATTTACATAGACTTGGAGTGTTTAGATACATGTCAGGAAGAATTCAAAATATGCAGAAATAGGTAAAGTAATAGCCAGTTCATGGTAACTTAACTATATAGATCCATATTGGCTGTGACCTGAAGTAAAAGTAGGTGGAAAGGCTGCCTGTTTAATCATGGCTTTATTAATTAGTTTATATTTTGTGCTCAATTTCTTCCTTATGACTCTGACCACCATGAATAGGTGATAATGCCTGTAGGTGATACTCATCCAAAACGTTCATTTGAATTTTTCATTACTGTTTTTTTTTTTTTTAATGAGCTGCTAGTTGTATGTATTTATGTCTGCTAAGATGTATGTATTTTTTTTTAGGACTCTGGATGTCTTAAGTGATGAAGTTGTGAAGGATCTTTCCGCTTATTACAGGAAAATGGTAAGTTGTACAACTTGAGTGTAAGCAGATTAGGTTTAAAATGAGAATGAGATGAGTAATAAATACGTATCTGCAGGATCTGGAGACAACACAATAAATGTGAAACATCTGACTCAAAAGATGAAATTGGCCGTTGCTATTGTCATTCTCAAGAAGCTCATCTTTCATTATTCACTAGCTACTGCTGCAACAGTATTGTCTTTTAAATTAATGAACTTTACACATTAAACATATTAATGTTCTGTATTTAACAATCATTGTTGCATGAAAAATGTGTCTGCTAGGAAGAAAGAAGAATAAAGAAAATCAGACTTCTGCAGTGTAAAGTTCAGGGTGATTTTATAGATCTTAAAATCAATAGGAGTAATATTGTGAGAGTTGAACTTTAATGTGAAGGTGAAACTCAAGACACATTATAATCCAGTACTTTTTAACTTAAAGATAAATGTTTGCAAAACCTTGGAGCTTATTTTGTCAAGAGTTTCAGGCAGGTGAAACATAGGCATTTTGAGACTGTCAAAATAGTTCTTCTGTTTTGCTTAAAGACGTGACTTAAGTTTATAAGCTTGTTAAATAATTAATTACATGTGAAAGGGTTTTAAATGACAGTGGTTTTTGGTCCTTTTACAAGAGATCATATATTTGCTAGCATGCAACTTAAGAGAAACTTAATGTAACGGCTTTTTTAACTGTAGATTCCGGCTATGGTAAGGAGAGTAATTACCCCATATCCAGATGGACCTGACATAAGTTCTTTTGAGCCTGAAGATGGAGAGAACTTTGTCTTTTTAAGGGAAGAAATGAATACAGAACAAAATTCCCGGTAAGTATCTCTTTTTCCTCAATATTTTTAACTAGATGACCTGCATGTGGTATTAATCATCATTTACATGGTGCCTGACTCCCTTTAAGTTCAGAATTGAAATATTAAGAAATGGTGATTTCAAAGACTGTTCTTATTTCCCTTAAGTATTTGAAAATGTTGCAAAACCTCAGCAGAGCAATTCTTTCAATTTATAAGTAGCATGTGAATAAAGGTTGCAAAACAAGCAGTCACAGTAATGCTTGGGACTTGTTCATGTGATATGTGTATGTGTGAGACCAACTGTGGAGTTCAGTGAACTTCGCTGAATTAGGAGAAATCAAAAGTGAAAAACCCCAGACTTTAATATGCTATAGATCTGTTTGGAAAATTGTGATAATTTACATTTCTTAACATAAACAAAATTGTCAAATGAAATACGAAGTTTTGTAAGCATGATAGGATGACTTGGTAGCAGGCTTCCAAATAGTGAGATACGATGTCACTGTGCTGATGAGACCTCACTTGCAGTATTGTGTACTGTTCTGAGCAGTTTTGTCACGAGAAGTTGTGCTAAATGCACTATTGTAGGTTCAAACTAGTAGATCAAGGGAGCTGAGAGGCTATTTTGTATTAGAGTTCAAGCTGTTCAGTGTTTTTAAGGACTAGATGATAGATAGCCTTTAGGAAATTGGTCTGCCCAAGGATTATTAAAAAAAAACCCCACAAACCATTCTAAGTTAGTGATGCAGAACTGAAAAAGTAGCTGAAACAAGAAACTTCTCAAAGAAACTTTTTGAAATAGGATATTGTAGCTGTGTTTCATATAATTCTGAATTTCTAATAGTTTTGTTAACATGAAAAATTCCTTTGGTTATATTCCACTTGTCCTGATAGCATGTATAGGAACATGTGACATTTAGGTAATGCGGCCCTATACCAGTTTTATTGTAATATTAGTATTATGTTTGTGTTGGGGAAAATGAGACCAGCTGTGAGAGTTTATTGAATTTCACTAATTTAGGAGAAATCAGGAGGGAAAAAGTGGAGATCTGTATGTAATTTGTTTTATGTCTGTTGCTGTGCTGTGTAGCAGGTTTAATCTGACCTAGGTGGCAGTGCCACTCTGTGCAGTAGCTTTATCTTCCACTGTATCAGCAGAAGTCCTTTTGCGATGTAACAGTCCAGAGGTCTAGACTGAAAAGAATTTTTTTCTTTTCCTCTTGGATTCTTTTTTCATCCTATATCATTTGTGAGATAGTTGTGCCAGTGGGTAAGCAGAGCAGGAACAAGCTGGTGGGACCAGGTACTACTGCTTGAACTATAACTGCCGCTGACTGAAAAACTTGGCATTTACATGGGTAGTTCTTACCCTCAATTTCTTTGGCTTTAGAGCATTTTGGGGGTCTGTTTTGTTTGTTTTGTGGTGGGTTTTTTGTTTGTTTGTTTTGTTCTGTTTTTTTTGGATGGTTGGTTGGTTTATTTGTTTGTTTTTAATAGGGAAGCCCTTTTCAAGAGAGCAAAAACTAAGGCAAAAAGGAAGCCACGGAAACGGTCTGACAGCTCTGGAGGATATAATCTATCAGATATTATTCAAAGTCCAGCCTCTGCAGGTCAGTGGGAAATAAATTCCTTTCAGGTACAAAACCAGAACATAAAGTGTAATATGCAATGTTATGCAATTTCTGTACTTCAATAAAGATATCTTAGAAAGATTATTTCTTTTCTAGCGAATACCATAGTTGAATTTGAATGATGAGTTCTTAAGATTCAGGGGTTTTTTGAAAGAACGTTTGTCATATTAAGCTTGTGGCCAAAGTTCAGGTAAAAGCTTGTATTTTATCAAATAAAGATAATGAACACTTTCTCATGTGGTTTTAATAAGTGGAACATTTCTACTAATTTTATTTTTTTTTCCGGAAGATAAAAAATAGATTGGTCACTTTTTATTGAAAAGGTTGTAAAAGTCTTAATTTTCAAAGGAAAAGTGTCATTGTTACTTCCTAAAACTGTATATTGTGAGACAGAGATAGAAAACTGGGACTAATATTATTCTGAAAAAATATTTTAGATAGTCTAAAATTTGTTTATGTTTGTTACAGCCAGTATTCTGGACTAGGTAAACTTCTGGTTATTTTGTATTCATCATATGCAGTGAAAAATTTTTGAGTGTTTTAAGTGTTGTTTAGTCTGTCTCTCAGGAGTTAATATTCTACTGTCTTTTCTTATTTCTAGGCTCAGTAAAACTGGATAAAACTAACTCTGTAGAATCACTTCCAGAACTCTTAACCTCTGACTCTGAAGGTAGTTACGCAGGAGTGGGTAGTCCCAGAGGCTTGCAGTCCCCTGACTTCACAAAAGAATTTCATCCAGAGAAGGCTGAGGTTGGATTTCTTCTTAGCAATATATTTTTGTGTTTATCTAGTCCATCAAAGACAGAGTTCTTGTTTTGGAGTCTTTCTGGGGAGTAGTTGTACTTAAAATGGAGTAGACAACTTTAACTACTTATTGTTTGTTTGATTAAGCAAATAAAAATTAGTGTTCATAGCATTTGTTCACCAATTTTCTGCCTTATTTTTAGGTGAAAGACAAAACATGCAGTCAGGGTATGAAACCCTCTCAACCTAACAAGGAGATGAAGTCATACAAGGGAGCATCAGCACTGACACAGTCTGTTCCACAGTCCATTCCCAGTGCTAGACACAGCTCTGCAAGCTCTCCCAATTGGGTAGCAACCAGTTTCAGGTGGAGTAATAATTACTTATAATCACTGTTCTACATGATTTTGGTAGTTTAATAAAAGTGGTACATTCTTTAATTACTTTTTGAGAAAAGCTACTTTCATACAATGCTAATTTCCAACAGTTTTCCCAGGCTTTGTGGGTTTGTGGCTGATGGGCTTTGTTAATGCAGGTGATAAAGCTGTAGAAATAAAAGTTGCTGCTCTGAAGGATATTATGAGCAGATTGAATCTATGTTTTGTTCTCACTATGTCTAGCCTGTGCAGAGAGGGAAACATATCCCACAACCAACTCTTTGGTCTTCAGACTAGTTAGAAGAAGCTTCACCCTCATCTTCTGTCTTAGGGTTTTTTTGATCGTTTTTTAGAGGATTGTGTGGAAGTGGAACAAACAAAACCATAGGACTTTGTTGTAATGTCACTGTGCCTTTACATGTTTCTCTTGTACTCTTTCTTAACTTTTTCTAGTACTACTGGCATGATGTCAAGAAGAAAGCAGGCAGCACTGCTGTGTAGATTGTTTAAAGGCTTCCTACTGTAGTTCATTTTATTGAAATACTGTGTAGAAGCAGTGACAACAGGGTTTGGTGTGACCTTTCAGTGGTTAATTCACTAGTTAAGCTATGGCAGATGGGTTTGTGTAGTAGGGAGAGACGGAGGAAGTGCTGCTTTTATTTTCTTTCAAAGTCCATCATTGAATCTAGCTGTAACACACCTTAGTTTACAGATGCCTTTAAGTGCACATGTTTTAATTTATAGTTTTATGTCAGGCTTGGTTATGTCTAGATTTAATTCCTGCTCATCTCTGTGGAAGTTTAAAATTAGGTCATTTATGAAAAAGAAACTGGTTCCTAAAGTTTGAGAATGATGTCTATATAGGCTCTGACTGCAAAGGCCATTCTGTTTATCATGTGAAAGAATTCAGTTCTTCAAAGAAAGATCTAATTTGACCTTCATGAAAGAGTTATGACCAGTTTCTCTCCATTGCGTAGCATGAGCATTTGACTACTAAATAAGTATTCTGGAATTAGATATCTGATTTTTTCTTTGAAGTAATCATCTTTTTGTTTCATAGTATAATGAGTCTTGAAAGTATTTTTATGGTGTGCTCTTAAATTTATATATATATATTTATAAAAGTTTTGTCAGAAACATTTTATTTGAGGTTTGCCATAATTGAGGAAATGAACATAAATTATACAACTCGTTACCAGTCTTATGTATGATTTAGAGGATTTTAGTGAAGGCTGGAACTGTGGAATGTAAGTAAAAATCAGTGCCTTGTAAGGTAACTTTTTATTTTTCATTTAGCCCTGCCAGCCCTCCTGCTATGGATCTGAGAACCATCATGGAAATGGAAGAAAGTATGCAGAAATGTGGAACCATGCCAAAGGCAAATTCAGGGTTGGTAAAAAACCAAAATCTATAAAAAAAAAAGTGTGATAGACTGGGTTATTATGAATTTACTTGGTGGTTTAGGCAGTCCAAAGTTTAAAAAAAGCAGGAGAGGAGTTGTCCTGTTTGGTTTTGAACAGCTTTGTTTACTTCAGTTCATTATGTTGTTTTTCTGTGAGCATACAAAATTTATCCCTTGATTTTACTCTAGTCTTGTTTGTCAGCTACTGCAAAAGAGCTAATAAACTAGTATCTTAAATAAGTGGTCTGCTCTGCTGAGCCTTGCTATTTCCAAGCAAAAAGAATTAGTTCTTCTCCCTAGGACTTTGGAAATTACTTGTGGATGAGTACTATGTTTGATAAGTTTGTTTCTTGTCTCTCATTCTTTGACCTCCCCCAGCACCCATGTCTTGATATTGACAATTCTTCCTCAGAAGCAAGGGTGGTTCTTGCTTGGAGAAGCATCCCTAAAGACACAGGGAGATAAATGTACTTTTTTTACAAGGCAGTGTATTAAACCCAGTGTTTTTTAACTGGCAACATATGGAAGAGAACTGGAGATGACTCGTGACTTTTGAGGTGTGGCATTCTTGTAAAGGAGAGTTAGGACAGTCATGGAGCCTGGTAAATGGTTGCTTGCTAAACAGATTCAGGAGCTGCAAACAAAACAGCTAAGACTGAAGAATCCAATTAGCCTAGAAAAGAAAATTACTGCAGATAGAAAAAATGGCTATATGCTGTTGTATACATTCTCTTATGCATGAATGTTTTTGCTTTAAGGGAGCTAAGCTTGGCAGTCTCTAAAAAATCACAAAATTAGAAAGTAATCTTTGTCTCGTGGTAGTCCATCCCTTTTGGAGACTTGATTCCTACTCTGCATATTTTCATTTACATTTATTTGAAGAATAGTTCTATGATGCTTTTTTTCTGTCACTATTGATATTAATTGATCTTCTTTTTGCTTCCCAGTCTTCTGAGTCCTCCCCTCCTTGCCTTTTGGCACTCTAAGCCAAGTATTTTGGTCTGGGAAAGAACTATTGCTCAGTTTAATTTGCAGGATTAAAGATGAGTCATCTCAAAGAACCTTGATCTTACATCTTGCCTCTTTGCAATATCCATTCACAGCAGGATGGTGTCTCATGGAATCAAGCTTTCTCAGAAGCAAAGGAAAATGATTGCCCTGGCGGCAAAAGACAATGGATCAGTAACTAGCAGTACAGAGCCTACTGCTCCAGTAACTATACCACCTCCACCTACGAAAGTTGCAAAACTAGGGAATGCATGGTATGTTATAAGTCAAATATCAGTTCTTTTTTTGTTTGAATGGTTTTTACATTGAATAAGAATGTTTTTTACATTGAATAGCCTCTTAAAATCCTACTGAACTGTTTGTATCTACATTTGGTAGTAATCTAGAAATTCAGAGTTGGGGGGAGGGGGAGTACGGTGGTTGCAGTTTAACAGTTCTTTGAAATTTTGCTATATGAGTCAGAAGACTGCATCCCATCTGGTGCTTTCCTGTGTATGATGTGGTATTTGCAGATGGTATCTAAGTAAAGCATAAAAGAAGGTTGAGCGCAAGCTCTGAAACTTGGTCAGGAAGGAGTTACTGAAAACCATTATGAATGGTGGTTTTTTTCTGTCAAGAACATAAAGAAAAATGTTCACCCTTCCTGGGGGAAAGGTCTGCAGTGACTTTGAAGAAGAGCAAAATTGATCAAAATCAGAGATAGCAAAGTTATCTAGGTGTCTTGGAGGGACTGTTGAATTCTTCTAAAATTTTTTATGGCGGAAGGATGCATAATGGGTTTAAAATGGCTTTTAATGCTGATTACATGCAATTTAAGTGTTCAGGTTAATATAACATCATTGAATAGAAAAATAGTTTATCATCTGTTCAGTGAAGGAGGTTTATAACTAATGAGGTGCTAGCCAAACTCATGCTTTGTTCTTCACATTTACTATTTAATAAAAGCAAAATGTAAAAATTACAAGCTATGTAAATTTAATGTGTTAAATTATTACAGGATATGAACTAAATGTTGGGCAGTTCTTCACTTTTCCCTGTTCAGAAAGTTTCAACTTTTACTGCAAATTACTTTTGTACTGTTACTCTAGAACTGTCAGTCTCCTCTCTCTGTACTTGTTTGTACCTCAGTGGGAACAAAGGTTGTTGCATACCCACCATAGTCATTATTTTAAATGAAGTCTTTTTTTATACAATTTAGCTGTTTACAATGTTATTGTAGTAGTTTGCCATTTGTACTGCATAGACTTCAAAGTAAAATAGCATTCTGTCTTTCAAAGAATATGTTTATTTTCCACAGTCATCTCCCTCTAGTGTCTTTTGGCTCCCTTACCTTTCATCCTTTATATAAATTGGATGCTCTGTTCACAAATAACAATAGCAAGCGTCTGCTGGAATCTTTGCCTTTCTGCTATGTTCCTACAAGTTCAAAACATAAAAGTAACCTGTTAACTATTTGTTGATTGTATGGAAAGAAAAAAAAAAAAATCACATTGCTAGCTTGGCTGTGGAAAAGGTAGGCTGCTTCCTGGTGATAGTCACTTTTTAGAAAGGCATTCTGTCGAAAGGTTTAGGGCAATATCTAGAAGTGCTGCTTCTCTGCTTCATTTCATGTACCTGTTACCTGATTTCTCTGTTTTGGATAGATGCTAATGTGATCAGCACCTTGAGTTTCAAGTGCCTTCATATTTATTTGGGCTTCCACAGAGGTCTGTTGGTATGCTATTATCTTACTCTAAGACCATAGTAATAACAGTAATATCCTGGGACACAACAGTAGTAATATATAGCTGGTGTTCAAAATATTTATCACTATTGGAAAAATGTGATTCTAAAATTGTACTTCTATTGTACTTCTAGTTATGACACCAGAACAAGCTTTGCCTCTCTACTGGACAGTATGCAGTACATTCAGCCTTATGGTTAAAGGGCTTTAGTATTTTACAGGATCTGTCAAGGATCCTGTCAGTCTGATCTGAAATGGACAGCTGTTTGGTACATTCAAAGTACTGTGGCATGATGTGTCCTTCAGGTAGACTCTGACAGTGATGACTGAATTCCTCCAAGAGTCAGTGAAAAAGGGATGAGAAGTCTTTAGGCATCTCTGTTGATTATAATTTAAATTATATGCCATGTTTTTCTAGTGTCCAGCTTACAAGAGGTATATTACTACAGTGGCTATTTACAAAAATGAATTGCCTAAGATGATCTGGTTTTAAACACTAGCACTCAGTATTTCAAGTGAATCTGAGAAAAGGTTGAATTCGGTTGTTTCGATTTGTACAAGCAAGGCTGTCTTCCAATTTATCTTCATCCATGCACACCTAACACCAAAATATAGGGTCTCGTTTACTCCCCCCGTCCCCAAAAGTTACTCTGATATAATACTGGTCAAAGCCCACAATTTTGTCTTAAAGAGGAAAGAGAATGAGTTGCTTTGCACCTCATGATTCAGTCTCTTCCTGAACAGTAATTAAAGACCTTCACAGCAGGAGTCACAAGGTTTGCAGGATTTGTCTTCTGAAATCTATTGAGCGGTTGAATTGTAGTCCGTAAAACTGGTCCCCTCAAATGTTCTGAAGAACAGTTACCAGCTTTACACAGATGTTTCTGCAGATCAGGTAGCACGCTAGTAATTTGCCTCAGCTAATGCAGATGTCATAGGGCAGTTGTAGCTCTGAGGCTTAAAATTTGCTAGGAGAGACTGACAATTGAATCGTGTTGATGAGCACAGGAAATACTGAGTTATTCAATTCTTTATTATAGTAAAAAAATAACTACATTTTCAATCTTGCTGCTAATGTAATTATGCATAAAGGCAATGAAATATAAAAATTCTAAAAATAAAGGCAATAAAACTGTTTCTAGAAATAAAAGAGCAAAAGAGAATCTTCATCCTTTATCAGATGCGGATGGGAACATAATGACAAAGGATGAAAAAAAGCCTGAGGTACTTAATGCCTTCTTTGTCTCAGTCTTTAATAGTAAGACCTGTCATTCTCCGGGTGCTGAGACCCCTGAGCTGGAAGACGGGGTCAAGGGGAGCAGAATGAAGCCCCCATAATCCAAGGGTAAATGGTCGGGGATGTCCTACACCACTTAGACACACACAAGTCTGTGGGGCGGGATGAAATCCACCCAGAGGTACTGAGGGAGCTGGTGAAGGTCATCACTGAGCCACTTCCCATCACTTACCACCAGCCCTGGCTAACTGGGGAGGTCCCAGGCAACCAGTTTAGCCAATGTGACACCCATCTACAAAAAGGATACGGAGGAGCATGTGGGAAACTACAGGCTTGTCAGCCTGACCTCAGCTCCAGGGAAGGTCATGGATCAGATCAGCCTGGTTAGTGAAGGGCAGGTTTTGCCTCAATAGTTTGTCTTATTCATGCTTCTCATCTGCTCTCTGACAGATAGTTCTTTACCTATTGGGTGTTACTTAAACTATCAACTGCCTATGAACTGTTCCTTGCATTTAAAAGTCAGATATGGACTGATTTTGGAATACCCTTAAATAACTGTGTCCAAAAAATATATTGTGCTCTTAAGGTTCTGATTAAAGAGTTTTTGAAAGAAACTGGTCTCTAATGTGTTACACAAACCATCCTAAGTGGAAAACCCAGGATATATTTCAGGAGGATGGAATCCAATCTAATGCTCATGTGGTCTCCATGCATGATTCCGTGCGTTCTTCCCCTGCGTTCCTCTGGCTGCTGATCTGGAAAATGCTGATAGCTCAAGAGTTCAAGCAAAGAACCAGTGGGAGCTAGATGAATATTTAAAATTAGGTCTAGTTGCTGGAAGAGAGTGTTTTGTGAATAAACTTTAAACTGCTTTACACAAGCAATCAATTATTTGTTTGCCTCTGCCAGTTTTTCAAAGTATTTTTGTGTGTAAAGTAGAATGATAAGTGTTACTCACCTGTTCTAATACTATAGTTGCAAAGTTGTAGTCTGTAAATTCACAATGGACTATTAGAGTGCTTTTGGCAATAGATTGAGCTTTCCACACATGCAATATAGTCAGAGCCATAGGACTTGTGTTCCAGTGAAATCAGATAATCTTGGATGTGCAGTGAGCACGCTTGCCAGAAGGGTGTGGGACCTTCTGGCTCTTTTTTGGTTGACTGAAAGACAGTCTGTCATACTCAATGCCCTACCTTTTCCACCAAAAGAAACTTCCAGTTTCATAGATTTTGGGGAAACTATGTTTCCTTCCTTGAAGAAAAGTAAAAATGAGAGGGAAAAAAAATTGCAATAGTAATAGAATGTCTAAAGTCAACTAGATGTTGACTTTATTAGTTCTCCAAACCTACTTTGGTCAAGGGAGGGGTGGTATTGCTTATTTGTTTCAGGGCTTTTTTAAGCTCAGGAGAGCCTATGGCTTTTCAAGATTGGAGGCATAAAGAAATTTGAAGTCTCTTTTGAGAAATAGCTATGGTATATTTTAATAGGTTGTCAGTTTGACAGTATTCTGACTTATCCTGAAACATCAGCAGCTGTTTTGGAACTTCAGACTTTGATGTTTTGCAATTACAGCTTAGAGAAACTTCGTCATATTCCACTCTTTTTTTTAAAAAAATGTAAATTAGTTTTTCTAATTTTACAAAATAGATAGAAATTACAATGTATCAGGCAGGTCCAGCTGAAATTTAGAGTTGTTACTGTTAGAAGAATTTGGTACCAGTTCAAGATAACCCATTTTAAGCCAAGAATAATTGTTTTGGATAGGTTCACAAACTGAGAATGACACAGTTGATTTTTTTGGGAGGTGGTTGTTTTGGGGTTTGTTTTTTTGCATGTGTTTTTGGTTTTTGGTTTTTATTTTAATTCTCTGTTGAGGTACATTTCTGATTGAAGTACAGAATTTTCATGAAAATGGGTAGGCTACTTAAAATGTTAGTAGCAGAAGAGGCTTCTTTGACAGCAGATCCTGTGGACCATTTGCCAACTTGGTATATATAATAGGTTTGGGGAAGCTCCGATTGAACACTTGCCTGGACTTCTGTGTGTCAGCTGGTGGTAGGAACAGAGGATGTACAAAATGACTGAGCCTTTCCATCTTAAGGTTCCCATTCTGATTTCTCTGTCGTCTGAGCTGCTCATCCAGTATTTAAATTAAAGAAGCGAAAAGAAAAAGGCCCCAACTTAAGCTGGGGTGGTCTAACATCAGACATCATATATAGCTTTCAGATGCTTTTGTTGTAAGATTTAAGGTACAATGTTGTGATATTTTAATTCCTCTGTATTTGTTATCTTAAATTGCATATCATCTAGCTGTTGCTTGAAAATCTTTGACTTCGGATGCTTCCCTCCTTGTGGCAGCTGCACAAACAATTGGCATGGTATAAAGAGCTTGTTTTACTTCAGCAGTGTTTATAATTAGTCTCTTGTTCATTTTAGTAGATAATGAGCAGAGCTGTTCTTCCACAATGTATTTTTTGTATTTATCAATGAATGGGACTGCTGTGCTTAATAAAATTAAATCTTAAACAAATGTATGAAGAATTAATTACAAAACCTTGATGGGTAAGGGAAGGACTAATGGTAACTGCCTTGAATTCTGTGAACAAAAAGGCTTTGGGATCAGAAAGAGTTCAGAATACCTAAGATGCTGAGTTGCTATATTTTCGTAATGGTTTATTTTTGGAAGATAATATGCAGGCTCTAGTTCAGTAACTTGTGCTTGGTCAAGTTAAAGAAAATCAAAGATATCAGTTTTGTTGAACTTACAGTGGATTAAGTGTTTTATAGAGCCTCCAACAGGTACAAATAACTCATTCAATATCTTGGGGAATAAAGATCAGCTATACTTGACTTTCATGGTTGTAAATTGCCATTATTAGATTGACAGTACTGGGGCATTGTGTGATTTATGAAAATACTTTTCATGGACTAGTACTGTTAGACAACTTGTCTTAGACAAGCTGTGGAAAAAAAAAAGCTTTTTAAGAGGATGTGTTGGGTGGAATAGGAGGAATGTTGGGTTTTTGATTTGATTTTTTTTTTTATAATTCTAATGAAATTTCAAAACTACTGACTTGTTCTGTTGTCAAAGATACTTGTTTCCTGTTCTTTACCTATTTGACTCCAAATGAATTATTTTAGCAAATGGGGTCTAGCAGGATAATGGCAAGATACAGAAACTGAGAAATAGTGTATTTTTATTTTTAACAGGTGAAAAGTCCCTCTTTCATATCTGAATCATGGAACAATATGGA
This sequence comes from Grallaria varia, assembly GCA_013396735.1. Classification (NCBI taxonomy): domain Eukaryota; kingdom Metazoa; phylum Chordata; class Aves; order Passeriformes; family Formicariidae; genus Grallaria; species Grallaria varia. The sequence goes on from VWZG01013125.1 coordinate 16,145, forward strand.
GTTTAGGAAAGTGCAAATATAATGTGAGTTGTTTTTGTTTTTGAAAAGGTTGTCTTCGTTACATTCTGCCTTTCCCAAGTCATTCCGTGATCTTGTAATGGAAGAAGAAAAATGTATGAGTGCAAATAATTCACCTGGTACTGGTATCAAAAGATGTGGATATAAGGGATCTGAGGATTTCTCAGTCCAAAATACCTTGAGGTAAGAATATAGTCTTCACTAATTGATCAACCATTAGACAAGAATCACTGTGACCTTGTTTAGATTCTGCTGAAATAAGAAAGAATAAAATTGTACTTAAAATAAAGAATCCTGTAAGAATTCTTATTATTCTATTAGTAGGATTTTATAAATGCAATAGTCTTAAGAATAGGAAGCTTAAAGACTAAAACAATTTAATGCCTCTGTTGATACTTTGTTTCAGGTTCAAAGTGTTTGTGTCCACACAGATGGATACATATGTGTATATAGCTATATATATGTATGTGTAGACACAGACACTTCAGGCTCCAAACAAAATATGTCTGTATATGTATGTATGTATAAAATGATAAACCTGTATTTTCTGATTTCTTTAGAATGTATGTATTCATTAGCATTCAGATACGGCATTCATGAAACATTTTGCTTAGGAATATTTCTGTGCAGCTACTGAGTGGATAAAATCAGTTTATTGAAACACAGTTCTGGCATTTCCTAATCTGAGGTTTTTTTATATGCTGACCTGATTGTTTAGGTGCAATTTTCGTGGATTAAGAGGTTTTATGGAAATACTTACGCATTGGTTATGTGTGTGTGTATTATAATTACTGTAGGACTACAGTTCTAAGGTACTTCTGAGCTGTCCACCCACCTTCATCTCTTTCCACCATCATCAGTAACTTTCAGGGCTGGGCATTTCAAATATATTTACAAGACAGCCTGAAAATCTTACAGTCTTTCTCACCTCCTATCTGGAAACAGTGCAGGCCAGCTGACCCACAGAAGCCAAGAGTGACAGCAGGACTGGTTGGGTGGTGGCCTCCCTGGCAAGGGCACAGCCCCAACATGCCAGAGTGAGATGAGCAGGGCAGGCTCCATGACAGAAACCAGGATGAGCCACAGTCAGTGAGCACAGACAAGTTCATTGGGATGAGGCACAGCTGAGATGAAAGCTGCAAGTGATGTCAGGCTGAGGAAAAGGAAGGCTGGGCTTGGGCAAAGCTCCAGCGTAGCTCAAGAAAGGCTTAAAATTGAGGGACTGAGTTTAAATGCAGCTCCTGAGTAAAGAGGGGGAGCCTCTGTAATCCTTCATGCAATTCTTCATTGCAGCTCAACTTTCTTCGTAGTAGCCTGACTCAAGTTTACACAGCTGAGGGAGAAAAGTTTGCAGAGCCTATTGGTGCACAGGGAGATCTGACACTGGTTATCTCCTAGTCTTCCTTGTGAACTTCTGTTCCATTCTCCTCCAATAACTGACTCCTCCATAAAGAAAAGAAAGTTCTGTGGGGCCTCACTATTGGTTGTTCAGCTGGTATAAAAACTGGTGTTTCCCTAGGACAGAAGTAGTACGTACCTTATTGGTAGATAAAGAGCAAAATGAGGATAGAAATGTAGGAACATTGTGTGGGGGATAGTGTTTGAGGAGAGGGGTGGGAGAGATTGGGAGAGTATGTGTGATGGGTAGACATTCTTCAGGAACAGAGAGATAAAGCTGAAGTTACTGTAGTGAGTAGAGATGTAGGAACATGAAACACAAATCCACACAAAAACAGCTATTGTTCATTTTGTTGCTGGCACAATAATAAAACTTTTCATTATATGGAAGATGGCAAGGGCTGGTGATAGAATTTGCACTGGATGCATTATTAGCTTTGTCGCAACAGCTCTGTAATCTTCAGAGTCATTTCTTTTCCTCTTGCATGGCTCTTAGTCTCTGTAGTGTGACCAGTCTGCATGCTCTCAAAGTGGATTATTTTAGCTAAATCCAGGTCTGATATGTTAGCTGTCTGAAAATGTTACATTAAGCTAGTGGAAACCTAGTAGATGGCTAAATTGGCTATCATCAGTTTGAAATGAAGGTACTTTCAGAGCTATTTCAGGTTGTTCTTGAATTATGTCTGAAGATTCTTATTTCTCTCTATTAGTTATAAAGAGCATCAGTGACACTAGCTCCTCCATCTAAAACTTAGGCATTGAGTTTCTAGTTTAAGGTAATTTTATTCTTTGACTGTTCTGTTCCTGTCACAGTAGGCTCTGGATTTTCCCTGTGTCATTCAAGGACTGTGTCTGTGAAGATTAGTTATCCACATCCTTACCCCTTCCAAGAGAAGGAAATTACACATGTGTGGAGTGTTAAGTAATCCTCATCTGTTGATGTCAGACTTGCTGATGGAACACTGAACATACTTGCATGGCAAAAGTTCCTGCTTTGGATTTTTCCTTTGGATAAAATATACAGTAGTTAAATCAACAATTTTCTTAAGTCTGTGGATGAGGGTTTTTTGGATGGTTGCATAAACACTCTTCTGTGTCACCTTCCAAATTATGCAACCCAGAAAATTTCTGTAGGTAAAGCATGCCATAAATAGGGGTGAAGTGAACTGAATTTAGTCCAGAGGCAGATCATCCCAAAAGCTGGGTTGTGTGGATGTGGCTGCATTGTTTCCAGGGGCACCTCAGCCTTGGGAGTTACGCTGTGCAGCTGTGCATGCGTAGCTCATAGTCCAAGCTGAAAACATAGGCCTGGCATGACTTAACTTGGTTATGGCAACCTAAGTTGTCTTCACTATGGTGCTCCAGGGAGCAGTGAAGAGTCACTGTGGAAACAAGTGTTTGTGGCTTAATGTGGGAATGGCCTAGTTCTGTCATGGCTAATAATGAACTAATAAGTAGTACATGACTTGAATGGTACAGCAAAACCCAAGAGGTTCTGCAGGAGATCAAGCTTGGTATTCTTTTCTGAGAGTAGTTACTAGGTCAGGGAGGTGCTGGACCTGACCTGGCTTCAAATGAAAAAATCCTCAAGAAACACTGGGGAGCTGAGTGCTGGGACATTTTGGTGGCTGTGCAAGAGTCATGGCAAGTTCAGCCAACAAAGTTAATCAGGTTGGTTCGGTGCTGATGATACTTGGCTGGTTTGTTTCCATGCAAAACTACTTAAGTCTCTACATCAGTCTTTAATTTCCAAGACGTTCAGGTTTCCAAGTTCTATATTTTTGAGGCTTTTTTTTCCATTTTCCTGTATATACTATCTTCACGTTTCCTGTCTATTCCATTTCTCCTAGCTATTTTGATGCCAGCTGAGGGATTAATCTAGCATGCTGAAGTATCTGCAGTTGATTTAATATCTGGACTGAATGTCTTGCTAGTAAGAAATGCAGATGTACATATGTACAAACAGCTTCAAAATACCTGGACTACGTCCTACATTTTAAAACCACATTTAAATTGAGGGAGATGACAGGGGTATTTACTTACCTTTTAACTGATCACTAGAGTATGCTGTGATGCTGGAACTATTAATACTAGTTTTTGGAAATTGCTGTTGAGGTGGCTTTTTTGGTTGTTTAGGTTTTTTGGTTTGTTGATTTGCATAGAAGTCTTATTCTGGAAAGAACTTTTAGTCTGTCCTGAGACAAGTTTCTTAAGTATAACCATCTGTTTGGGTTCATTTACAGTAGTGCTGTGAGATCTTTGGATTGGGAGTGAGAAGAGTGTAGCTATCAAATAGGTTATTGTCAAACATGAAGGAAGTTGAGTATTAATGAAGCATATGGAAAAAGAGATAAAGTTGAGAGATAATCCAGTATGAAAGCACAAAAAGCTGCCTTCATCTCTTCTTCCTTCCTTTTTCTTTGGCTCTTTCCTGCTTTTTAATATGTTGTTCTCTTTTAAGTGCAGTACAAGCTGGAAGCTAATTTGTCATAGAGTGGTTTGAGTGGGAAGGAAACTTACAGATTGTCTGTCTGATTTCATCCCCACTGCCATGTGCAGGGACACCTTTCACTTGATGAGGTTGCCCAGAGCTCCATCCAGCCTGGCCTTGAACAATTCCAGGGATGTGGCATCCACAACTTCTCTGGGAAACCTATTTCAGTGCCTCACCACATTCACAGCAAAGAAGTTCCTCTCAATACCTAATCTGAACCTACTGTCCTTCAGCTTGAAGCCATTGCCTCTTGTCCTGTCAGTACATGCTATTTTAAAAGTCCCTATTTGTCTTTCCTGTAGGCTCCCTTTAGGTACTGGAAGGCTGCAAATAGGTCACCCTGAAGCCTTCTCTTTTGTAGGCTGAACAAACACAAATCTCTCAGTTTTTCCTCATACAAGAACAGCTCAATCCTTCTAATCATCTTGCTGGCCCTCCTCTGGACTTGCTCCAAGGTCCATGTCTTTTTTTTTGCCAAGGATCCCAGAGCTGGATGCAGATATAAAGTAGTGCCCTGCTTTTGAAATCATAGAATAATTGAGATTCTGTAGTTCAACCTCCTGCTCAGAGTAAGTCAAACTAGATCATGTTGCTCATAACCTGGTTTACTTGCATTGTAATGGCTTCCACATGTGAAGATACCCCAAACCTTTTGAGGAGCATGTTTCATTGTATAATCAATCATCTTCGTGTGGGATTTTTGTTTTCTTTATGTCTATCTGGGATTTCCTATTTTGCTTTTTGTATATGTTGCCTCTTATTCTGTCATTGCGGCCCTCTAAGAAGATTCTTGCTGCATCTTTTCTCTACCCTCCAGTTAGGTTGTTGAAGACAGCAATGAGATCTCCTCTTTGCTGCCTCCCTTCGGATTAACAAAACACAGTGGTTCCAGTTGTGTGCCTCAGCCCCTAATCGTGGTGGCGCTCCACCGGACTTATTCCAACCTGACAGCTTCCTTCTTGTGTTGTGGAGCCCAAAAGTTAGAGTGATACTCTGTAGACTAACAAGTGGAGGGGAAAGGGGAAGACTCCCTTCTTCTAACTGCCTTGCTACATGCTTGCTACTGCAGCCCAGGATGCAGTTAGATGCCTTTGCTACAAAGGCGCTCGCTGGTCACATCTTTGACTTCTTGCCAGCCAGGACTCTGCAGGTTCTGCTTTCTCTCTGCAGATTCTGCTTTCTCTCTGCAGAGCTGCTTTCTAGCCAGTCAGCCTTTGGCCTGTAGTGTTTTGTGGGGCTGTTCTTTTCCAAATACAAGACTTCACACTTGCCTTTGAAATTTATTGCTTCTCAGTTGCACATTTCTCCAACCTCTTGAAGGCTTCTATGACAGCCTGGCATCCAGAATGTGCATGGTCCCCACCCTCTCCCCAACCATCTGTGGCCTGCTGAGGGTATGTTTGTTCTACTGAAGACGCATAACAGGGCTGGTTTTGGTATCTATTCTTGAGGACCACCACAAGTACTTAGCTTACATTTGAACTTTGTAAAGGTTATCCATTTTCAGCCCATTTTCCACTCATCTTTTAGTCCATTTACTTGGTCCGTATCTTTCAGACTGAGTACAAGGATACATGACCTAGCAGTATGCATTGTTTGTTTGGTGGACAAATTATGTTTTGTGACAGAGAGGTCAGCATAGTTCATTTAAATATCATTTTGAATGATGGATGTTGGATTTCAGATTTTTTGAGATCTTGCCCTCATTGCTTAGCGGTAGGAATCATGGTTTTTATTGTCCTTGGAATGGTGTTCTGGGAAAAATATTCCAGACTGAGAACTTAGTAGTTACTGGAATTCTCTTAGCGTTCTATAGATTTTTTTGGTGTTGTTTCCAAGAGTTTGTGGTCACTTACAAAGGATTACCAAAACCTTAAAGAAAATTGAGACTGATTTATTGTAATAGAAACACCCTTAGAGTTATTTGCAATGCCACAGAATAATTCAAAAAAGTCTACCAGCTGTATAGTATGCTGGAACAGGTTTTTTTTAGAGTTCTAGAAATTGCAGTAGTTGTCAAACAGAGGGATTAAATCGTGAGAATAGGGCCCTCTTGTCCTCCTGGTGTAGCATTTTTCTTACAAATATACTAGTCCCTTAAGGAATACGGTGTACCAAATGTGACTTCTTATTGTTGAGAGGTTAACATTTTGCAACTGAATTATATGTCTTCCTGTTGGGAATTCTATAAATATTTCAAGGTTTTTTCTTTTTCTATGCTATTCTTACAAATGTGGGAGTTACAGGATATGTTCTGAAAATCCATAGTTTCTGGGCTTACACTCAAGGAAGTAATTGACTCTATTGCCTTTGCACTGGTTCTTTCACGTGAAATGATTAAATTGAATGCAGGACAGTTGTTTGGGTTTATCTTGAAGCCATATTCTTTTCATGTTAATTGCAAACTTTATAGTCAGTGCTGTTAGTGCATAACTCATTGGCTGATTTACATGTAAAAAAAGCCTTTTTTTTTTTTTAATAAACAACCAAATCCAAAAATGGAACACTTTTGTTCAAATGCACAAATATTAGAAAATGCCAGAATCAATGTCCAAGCTGAAATTTCATTAAGTTCTAGTAGTTAGAAATGAGCATTAGGGTCTCCTTTAGTCACAGTATCACACTAAAAAACACATTCAGCATTACCTTCTAATGCCTTTCTTATGAAAAAACCCTACACATTTTTTCTAATTGCCTACTGTAAGTTTGTATTTCACAATATGATGTAGGAGAATGCACTGTCTGTGACTTTCAGTTGCCTTTCCTGCTTTTTCCCAGATGCACCAGTAGAAGTAACCCAGGTCTGGAAGTTCATGTTCTTGATTCTCCACAGCTGGAGAGTCATAAGTAAGTTTGTGGCTTAGATTCTGAAGCTTATTTTCTATGTGTTGTGCTGACCTTGTTCTTGATGTTGCCTAATAATGTCATTTGGTTTTTTTGTAGTCCTTGGTCAGCAGCATCACCAACCAGCTCTCCTTTGATGGCACCTGTCATGTTTTCAGCTATTGTAGAGGAAGAGCTCCAGCAAGAGGCTGCTCTTATTAGGAGCAGAGAAAAACCATTGGCTTTGATCCAGGTAAGCTGCTGTAAAGTAGCACAAGGAGTTTCCAATGGCTGTTTCAGAGATCAGTTATTTATATTGATTATGTATTAGTACATTTCATTTAAATTATGATATTAAATATAATTTAATAATAACTTCACATTGCTGTTTGATAAGGTAGGCCTGTTTTAAAGTCATATTGACTCCCGAGGCCATGATAAATGTATTCACAGCGTCAATTGGAAGGAAACTCTGGAAAGTTTCTAATCCAAACCCCTCCTCAGAGCAGGGTCAGTCAGAGCAGTTTCTCAAAGCTGCCATGGCCAGGCATTTTTTGAATATCTTCAAGGTTGAAGACTAATAGTCTTTCTGGGAAACCTATTCCAGGGAGCACTCTCACAGTAAAAAAGATTTTTAAATGCAACTTTCTGTTTTTCAATCTGTGCCCACTGCCTCTTCTCATGTCCTTGGACACCACCTGAGAGATGCAAGACTCAGTTGTCTTTATTCTCTCCTATCAGATATTTATACACTCTGGTAAGATTTCCCTAGGCCTTCTTTTCTCCACTCTAAATAACTGCAGTGTGCTCAGCATCTCCTCAGTGTCAAATGCTCCAGGCTCTCAAACATTTTTGTGCCCCTACACTGGACTGTCATCAGTATATCCATGTGTCTCGTACTGAGGAGTCCAGCAGCGGACCCAGCACTCCAAATGTGTCTCACCAATGCTGAGCAGAGGGGAAGGGTCTTCTGCCCCACTTTACTGGCAATGCTGTCTCTCGCAGAGCACAGGAGACTATCATCCTTCTTTGCCATATGCACACATTGCTGGCTAAAAGTCAACTTGTCCACCAGGACCACAACTCCTTCTATGCTAGGCTGCTTTCCAGCTTGTCAGCTCCCAGTGTGTACTGGTGCTTGGGGTTATTCTTCCCTGAAGTTGGACTTTGTGTTTTCCTTTCTTGAACTTCATGAGGTTCCTTGTAGCCCATTTCTCTGGTGTGTCTGGGCTCCCTCTGAGTGGCAGCACAGCCATCCGGTATATCCGCTACTCCTTCCAATTTTGTATTGCATGCAGCCTTGATGAGGGTGCATTGTGTCCCATCATGTGGGTTATCGATGAAGGTGTTAAATAGTACTGTCCTTCATCTCAGTCTCAGTATTGGTGCTAGTAACTGGTGTCTAACTGGACTTTGTGCCACTGGTCACAACCCCTTTTGATCACAGGTTCAACATGTTTTCAATCTCTCACATTCCATTTGTATGGTCTGTTCTTAAGCTTGTCCACTTAAGCTTTTTAGTCCATACATAAGCTGTAACAGGTTCCTAGGGATCAAGATGAGGGTTACTGTTAGGCACCTTTCTTGAATGTAGGAATGACATTTGCTTCCTTCCAGTCCTCAGGAACCATTCCTTATTGCAACAATCTTTCAAAGATTTTTTTTGAGAGTGGGCTTGCAGACATATTGACCAGCTCTTACTTCAGGAGACTGGGGTTGTTGAAGACTGATCTTCCCACTAAAGATCAAGATAAAGACAACTGTTGAGTCCCCAGCCTTTTCCATGTCTTTGTCATTCGGCAGTGGACCCATGTTGTCTTTTTTTTTACTGCTGTAGAAGTCTTTTTTGTTGCCCTTCACATTCCTTGACAGATTCTGCTACAGGCGGGCATTGACTTTCTTAATTCTGTTTCCTGTGTGGTCACATAGTGTCTCTGTTTTCCTTCTGTGTCACCTTTCTCTAATTCCACCTCTTGTATGCTTCCTTTTTCTTTGAGTTTTGTCAGGAACTCTTTTTATTACAGTCCTCCTGGCACTGTTGCTTGGCTAAGAAGCTCTTTGGCATGGACCATTTTTGATCTTGGAGGAGCTGATCCTTAAAATCAACCAGCTTTCCTGGACTCCTCTTCTTTCTGAGGCCATACCCCTTGGATTTTTATCAAGCAGTCCACTTCAGACCATAGTCTTCTCTTCTGACATCCCAGGTGGTTGTTTGCTATTTGTCTTGTTCCCAGCTCTCAGGATCTTGAACTCCAGCTTCCCACTGTCACTGCAGCCAAGGCTGCCCTTGACCTTGTCCCTGACCAAGTCTTTTATTTTGTAAGTATGAGATCCAGCAGGGTGTCGCCCTTGATCAGCTCCTTGATCAGCTCCTTGATCAGCTCCTTGATCATCTGTGTTAAGAAGTTTTCACCAATGCAAAACTCCTGGAGTACTTGCACCCTGCTGTGTTCCCTTTCCAGCAGATACTAGGGTGGCTCATTTTCCCATGAGGAGCAGGGCCTGAAAACAGGAGGTTTCTTTAAGTTGTCCGAAGAAACCCTCACCTACTATTTACTCATTCCAGCTTAGGAAGTCTGTAGCAGGCATGCATTCAGGACCAGTAAAGCCAGTTCATAACCATGCCAGTGATCTAAGTGTAGATCTGACACTGACATACATGTTTTTTCCTTCCAGATCGAGGAGTGTGCAATTCAAGATTTATTAATCCATTATGAAGCTTTTGACAACCCTGATGAATTCGTGACTGTTGAAAGGGCTCCACAGGGACCTATAGCAGCACCTATGTGGAACAAGCACTAATCCTTACTCTTCACAGTTCTCCCTTCCACAGGATTCACAGTTGTATGTGCACTTTTGAAGTTGTAATTCTTTTACAAGTAAAATGGGACTGGAAGAACAACAATCATGAAACTTTTAACATCAGCATTCAAACACTGCCCGTAATCACTAGATATTTGGTAGACATAATGAAATAATGTGTTCACTGTGACCTTTACCCACAGTATCTGTTGTTTTGAGAGAATTTCTTTAACAAGACATACTATTAGTAATGTTTCATGAGGTTGTAGATTGGGAATGTATTTACTAATCTTAAATTGTAAGGGTTTTCTGTTAAATTTACAGATGGCTGAAAAGCGAGTGCTTATTTTGTGATTTAATGTGGAATTGAATGTGCAGAATTACACACTTTTAAAGTTTGGGTGGTCCTTTAGAGCTTTCTGGAAAATTTGAAATATTGGGAAAAAGTTTGTGCTTGAACGTCATGTAAAAGTACGGTTTGATGATGCAGTTTTCCTTAAGTTCCATGTGCCAGTACTGGTTCTCTGGTTGCTGTGTCCAGTACGTTTCACTGTCGTGCCCCAAGCTGTTCCTAAGTGCCCGGCCTTTGCGTGCTCTCCGTTCAGCTGTGCATCTCTGCCACTGTTGTGAGACCAGCTTTTGAGCAGTCAGCTCTGTTGTGAAGTAAAGCACGTGGCTGAATAAGAACGTGGTGGCACTTAACTAGCCCATCTATAGTCTTATTCTGGCAGATATAGTACAGTTTTAGAACAACTGTTGTTTGAGGAACAATTCACTTGAAGTGCTGAGGAAATAAAAGATCTGGGTACACATTATTGAAGATATAGAGGTGAGTGCTTGACCGGGGAATTTGCGAACACCTAACCTTCAAGGATTATCGTAGATGGCTTTCAATATTGTGTTCCAAAGTTCATCGGTGCCTGGTTGAAACAAATTTATAGATAAAAAAAAGGTTTAAAAAAAATGGAGCCTTATCTGCAATATTCTGTCTCGTTTGTCTTGTTTGTATAGATGTGTTTGAACTTGTACTTTTTCAGTAGTGTCAGTACTTGCAAACTCTGAAAAACTGGAATTAAGAGAGCTGTAGAAAATGAATGTAGAGAATTGATCACTGTGTGATAAAAGAATCTTGATAAAACCTATGTAGATATGTCTTAATGATTTCAGGTCAAGCTACACCAAAAAAATTCCCCACAATAATTGTAAACAAACGCAATAAACCAGAAAATCTTGATTTACACAAAATTAGTATACTTTTATGTGCTGTCTATATACAATCAATGATTTAGGTCTGTGCAGAGTAATCTAAAAGTATTTCTTTTGTGTATGAAGCAAGAACTGTTGGCATTTTGAAGCTACACAGGCAAAGAAATGTAGCTTTTTAATTCTGTTTTAAATTCTATTGGTGTTTCATTCACTATACTGATGATAATACTTGCATTAAGGGCTTTATTTGGTGTGCTGCAGGTCCTGCTGAAACTATACTTCTGATTTGAAAGCAAGCTTTTGTACCATGAGAAATAGGTATAAAACCAGTGGACCTTTCCAGGTGTGAACCCAATTTGTTATCAAATGTAAAATTATTGTAAAGTTGCTAATTTGTGGGTGTTTTTTTTTTTTTCTTTTCAAAATGGTGCTGTTTAAAATCTCACTCTCCTGACATTGTGAGAGGATTGATGCTTCCACTCTGCCAAGGCGCTTGACTGCTTTTAGGTTCTGGGCTTATTGTTGCAGTTTGTTTAGGCATTGTCACTGGTTATACATAATATTCATAAACAGAAGTGAGGAATGATCGGGGTACCACTCTTCTTGAGCTGAGAATGTTGTTAAACTATTACGTTGGAATGCTTAAGGCTAAATCGTGACACTGCCTTCAGCACTTGCTATTATAGTAATTGTGTGAAGGCATTTGAGGAACATGTAACTTTTCTGCATTGTGTATTGAAAGGAAAATGCAAGTCAATTATAGAACCTTAACTGCTTTTGTTCCTCAAGAAGAGAGGTTGTTTTTAGTGAATAATCTGACAGTAGAGTATCATTGAATGGAATCTCCATCTAAGGACTGATTGTGTGACCTTTCACAGAAGAACATTGACAAAAAAATTACTAAATTTCCTAATTGTGGTATAAATCTTGATGATGCCATCCTACTATATGTTTTTTAAATGAATTCCCCATCCTGTCTCCTGAGATTAGTGTCATTTATAGGTGGCAACAGGATATTTTAGCTACATATTTTAAAATGAAAGCATACCCAAGGGTTCTGCTTCAGGTTTTGGAACTGAACTTCTTTAAATGGCTTTGGACATCAAATGATTTTGGTGTCCATCTGTGTCCCCACATTCCCTCCTTCCCCCCCCAGCTTTTTTTAATAATACCGAAAGGGACTCTGTAAGCTCTTTTGAAAGTGCTCATCAGAAGTTCACTGATCATTCTGCTGTTGAAATCACATCCTGCAGCCCCTTGGCAATCTAAACTCTTCTCACCCAAAGAACTGCTAGCTCTAATGTAAAGACCATGTAAGGCAGAATAGAACACTGGATTGTTAGATCTTAGTCTAAATATAAAGGTAAAAGATTTACACTGGAATAAAGTAACTTAAACCCTTGAGCCTTGACTTGCACGATATCATCAGAGAATGTTACTTTCCAGTGACAGGAACTGGTCACTTAAGGTACTGAATGATCTCGCAATGGATTCCATCTATTTTGCTCCAAAGAAAGTTTGTAAAATTCCACCAAAGAGCCTGTGAGCTAAACTGAAGGGAAGGTTTTTTCTCTCTAACATCAGATGTACTGGACCCTAGTCAAGAGAGATGTTGAGGCATCCAAGAGGCAAATCCTTCCTGTCAAGACTAACTGTGGCAGACCTCAGAAATGCCAAGAGGGAAGGGACTATTTTTGTAGTGTATTAGGTATCTAACCTTGGGAAAGAACTTAATTATGGAAGGCCAGCAAATTCACATGCATACAATATACATCTGAAATGAAAAGATTTTTAGCAATGGTGGGGCAAAGAAATCCTTTATGATCAGGGGGTCCCTCTAATGGTTTGTGTGACATTTTTCTTGGATGAGACAGTTGTATCTGACACAAATGCTACCTAGGAAGTTTTTGCTTTTCAAGAAACTGTTTCCTGAGCTATGGTGTATGTCATGGCACCAAAAAAAAATCCATTTTTGCAGCAAATTTCAGATACCTGCATGGACTCATGTTACACTAGCACTTCAGGACTAGGAACCTTTAAGGCCTTATCTGGAGCAAGGGAGTTGGATGTAAAGAAACAAGAATCTTCTGGAGATAAAGATATTCAGGTGAGCTGTCTTTATTGTTCTAGCAACAATTCTGCCTTCTTCCTCTTTTTCTCATTCCTCCTTTTCTCAGTCTTCTTTTCCTCTTTTATTCTCCTTTTCTCTTTTGTTCTCCCTTTCTCCCTTTTGTTTTTTCTTCTTTTGTTTCTCATACAGAATGCTATTTCTTTAACATGGCCGGTCTTTCCCCCCCCCCGATTTTCTCTCTTATCACTTGAATAAATTGAGAAAAGAAATAGAGCAAACTTTTGCAATGGCCTCAGATAAGGATTGGCAGGAACTAATACTAACATACTAATAAAAGTTGAAACTCTGCTCTGTAGGTCATCCTTGAAGAACGTACTCAAGTTTATTGAGGTGTTGCTTAAACCATGTTGTATTTCCTGTAATTCAAGTGACTGAAATGCCAGCAGTCTTCTGTTTTGGTGTGATGCATATAGATGTCAGCTGGGGCCTGAAACCTGAGTCTGGGCCTCAGGGTAGGTGTTCTGTGACTATGCTGCTGTTACGGACAGTAAAGAGTTTTAGGCAGTTGAGTTAAGGGAGTGCGACTATCCTGGAGTGGGCTTATGAGGATTGCTGCTCTCCAGGCTCTGGTGCCTGTCTTTTCTTGGTCTTCTCCAACTCCATTCAGACCATGTGAAGGTGCCTGTCTTAACCTTTCCAAAGAAGGAGGAGAACTTGGTTCATCTTTACACAGGAACACCATGAATTTGTCAAAAACATAAGCTTTGTGCAAGTGCATTTTCTTTGAGTGGCCCTTGTCAGAGGATGCTTTTAACTGGAAATATCCGGTCAAAACCAGGCCTCTCTGTAGGATTAATAATCTCATGCAGTGGGATAACAATGTTCTCATTCAACTGCATTTTTTTGAGAAGAAACTGATCCAGAAAGATCATGAGGTCTGAGTTAAGTGATGGTTTAGGACAGATAATCACACTGTCTTTGATCTTGATTTAAACAACTTATTTATTGACTTTTAAAGTTGCTTTAAAATACATTATTTTATTGTTTGGAGTCAACTTTTCCAAATTGTGTGTGAGCTTTTCAGATAACAAAGGGAGTAAAACTGTTTAAAGCCTGGTTATGTTTTATTTAGTTTTTTTTTCTGATTTCATTAGCATAAAGGTTATAGCATGCTTGAAAAACAGATAAGCAAACAAACAAACCAAAGGCAAATTTACCTTACAGCAAACTGGAACAGATCCAGTGCATTTCCTCTCAAGTAATAATGTACAGCTGAGGGAAAGCTGAGAGTCAGTTCTCTCCCTTCCCCTAATAAAAAAAAAATAAATAAAAAAAAATTTCATGTATCGTTCTCAAGTAAGAAAGTAAGCGGGGAATATGGACCAAAAAGTTTTTTAAATAATTCTCAATACTCCCCCCCACCCCCTTTCCATATTCCTTCCTTAGAAGTTTGTTTCAGGAAGATAAGGAGAATGTAACACCTGAGTCTGGGTTATCAACTAATTTCTCACAGCAGTAAACTACTTGCAGATCTGTCTCCTCAGATTGAAGTGCTATTAAAGAAGATTAGTCTTTCTTCTTCACCTAGTCATTTCACTGTCCTGTAATTCTGCAGGAATATGTCACGTACGTTTGTCAGCACTGAACCCTGATTACAAGGAAAGAGCTGCCTGTCCTGTAGGTTACGTGGCTGGGAGGATGCCAGGTGCCCTTTGCTTTAAGAACAGCAGCTGTACCTGCTGCGTGAGCCTGGCTGCAATCACTGTACAGTAGGTGAAGAGGTCGTGAGAGCTGCACAGGGAATACAAGGTACTTGCTCCTGCTCAGCTCTCTCCAGTCCTTGTAATTTATCAACTGTGACTGACTTCAGTGTGACTAGGCTTCTATGGGTATTTTTTTATCTACTGCTACAATTTGATTCTTTAGGGGACCTTGCTACTTCTGCTAAATGTCATAGGTGGCAACACAGTACTTCATGGTGAGAACTGTGCTCGTGCCTTTTGGTGACACAACACTGGGAACAACTGCTGATAGATTAGCATAAACAAAAAGATATAAAGGATGTTTCAGGCATAAAGCTGTTTTGTGTTTTCCTTCTACACGCTGAGATATTTTTGGCTTCTATATGCTGCCTTTATTGCAGCAGAAGGGAAAAATATGCAGAATCTAAGTTTTTTTTTCCCCACTGTATTTTAAGATGTTTACAAGACACACTGCCCACATTCATGCATACTGCAAAGGTGGAATTGAGCTGTGAGCATAGCAGGGTTTCCATGATCACATCTTTGTGTTACACAAATAGCTCATAGCAAATGAGCTGAAGGAGAATGTGTGTGCATGCACGTGTGCATAGCTGTATTTGCTTGTCACTGTAGAATTGATTTATATTGCACCACTTCAACAAATACAGTTAATGTGTTATCTCTTCCCTTCATCTGTGTGTATTGAGAGGTAGTGAACCTTTTCTTCTGAACTTTATCTCTGTGCTTTGCAAATGTTAACGATTACGTCTCACTGTATTTGTGAGGTACACCTACCGTGGACTGATCCAACTTCCGGGCGGTGTCTGTAGGCACACAAGTAGGAAGTTGGTTAGTCTAAGGTTAAGCATTTATGGTCATGTCCTGAAGGAATATCCAAGTCTCTTCTCTGTTCCAGTCCCATGTGGAGCCTGTAGCTTTTCTGGTATCAGTTATGTAGAAATACAGAATTCTGACCCTCTTTATTAAAGTAGGTGTATCTGCAACCAGAACTTGCTCCTTTGAGCTCCTGATCAGGTCATATTTCTCTTCTGTTTCCATGTTCAAAAGCCATTTCTAGTCTTGTAAACTAATGTGTTTGTAAGAAGTGCTTGACCTGCTATTGACAAGTCTATGATGATTGTGACTACAAGTTTTAGTGTGATGATATCACTGTAAATAGGTAAACTTAACTAGTTGAACTGGTAATGGTGAATTCCTTGGGGAAAGGCACACTAATATATGGCAGGAACTGCACCAAGGAGCAAGTGCCACTTGTTTGGAGAAGAGGTGGTCTGACTGTAAGGTATCTAAAAGTGAACTGCAAAGAGAAGAAAATTGAGTTTGCATCCTCTGCAGTTTCTTGCTGATGCCACACAAGTGGTTTTTTAGTACGTCTTTTATATATTTCTGTGCATCGGTTTTTTTGAGTCACAAGTTCAATCCATCTCTATGTTAAAGATACTGTATTAATACTATCAAGACAAGAAAGAAGCAAAGAGAAGTGAAGATTTTAATTATGGCATGTATTCACTTCAACACAGATATTTTCTTCCAGGTGTTTAACCAGTAGCGTCTTTCGGCTAACCTGTAAAAACAGGCAGTAAACAACTTTTGAGTCTCTAAAACATCCTTTTGTAAATCTAGAAAAGTTCTGACCCTAAATTCCTGTTATTTGAAGCAATTAAATCAAAATGATTCCCAGTAGTTAGCTGGGGGCAGATGGGACTGGGGGTGGCAGAAGAGAGAAATGGCAAACAGTACAATAAAATTAGAAAAGGCATGAGCATAACTCAGTTGTTTGAGGGGGAGAAGAGGATTTCAAGGCATGTGATATTACTTGATATGTGTAAGATTTCAGAGCATCTCATCAGGGCTGGACAGCAGTGCAAGCAGAGGTGGAAGTTGCACTCCCAGGGCGCTCTCTCTTCTGGCTGGAATTCTGAACACTGATTGTAAGTTGCAAGCTGCAGTTGCTTATGCTGTCCTTTATTCACTCTCATTTTACAGTTCCCACCCTCTTCTTCCCTAGAACCAAGAAACCCAGGTTTTACTTTTTAACCTGTTCCTTTGCAGCTTCAGAGGAATCAACAATAACTAAAGGTCTAGTGTTGATGAAACTTTGGTGGACAAGGAAAAGTGAAGGTTTAAGTACTACTGTGCAGTGCCAACGTTCTGTGAAGTGCTCTTGGGTATATTAGAAATGCACCAATTGCACCAGAAATTGTAAGGCTTTCAGCATAAATGGCAATAACCACATGTATATGTGATATGTTGGTTTTTATTAGAGTGGACTTGGTATAAACAGCACCCAAACTTTCCTAATATTGCCATATAGAAGTCTTCCCTACATAGCAATCATTAAGCTGTGCTCTGTTGTTCAAAGCCTGAAATTGCTACCTTAATTGTAGTAATATTCAAGTTCATGCAGTTTTGAAACTCAGTTTAATTTCTCCTGGGTTGTGCTTTTTATACCTCATGTAACTCAGCGCGTGAGCAAATCTCCTGATTTGATGATAAAAATTTGGCTCACTAAAGGGACTGAGGTTTAAAAAAATCCCCTAGGAAAGAGCTATATGGAGTGAGATTTATATTAAGTACTGAAAAGGCTTTGTGAAAACATGGTGGCCAAAAACTATATCAGAGGCATCATAACTACGTGCTGTCTCTCAAATGTGCTTTTCTCCTGGTGACTGTAGTGCCCACAGCCTTGGCACAGTGGCTGCAGTGTTTCACACTGTCTCTGTCAGCTTGAGAATTATTTCAGTAGTTCTGCTCTGAAAATTATATGATGATTCCAGTCTTAAATACAGGAGGTGCCTGCTGATTCTCACCTGAGGCAAAGGAATCACCAAGAAGCACACTGGTGTATCAAGGGGCCTTGGGTATAGTGGAGTCCATCCTCACCACGGCTTTATAAACGCAAGATTTTTTCTGTTTTCTTCTGTCTCAAGTGATATGCAGTAATGGTTGCAGATGGCAACAAAGATTATAAGCCCATGGCAAAATGAAGGTAACTACTGACCTGCTGCAAACTTTTGTTGGAACAGGAAGTCACTTTTTGCAACATGTTGCAAGTTCCCACAGAAAATTCACTTCTGTAAAGGATAATCACTTCTGTAAAAGAGAAGTGTTTTTTAAAATACATTAATAACAAAAGAAGGGTCAAGGAAAACCTCCATTCTTTATTGGATGCAGGGAGGGAATATAGTTACCAAAGATGAAGAAAAGGCTGAGGTACTTTACACCTTCTTTGCCTCAGTTTTCAACAATGAGACAGGTCCACCTCAGGACAACTGACCTCCTGAGCTGGTATGCAGGGATGGGGAACTGAATACCCCCTTTGTAATTCAGAACTAAGCAGTTAGTGCCCTGCTGAGCCACTTGGATCCTCACAAGTCTATGGGACCAGATGGGATCCATCCTCCGGTGATGAGGGAGCTGGTAGAAGAACTCACCAGGCCACTCTCCATCATTTATCAACAGTCCTGACTCAGCAAGGGATCCCAGATGATTGGAAGTTGGTCAATGTAACACCCATCCATAAGAAGGGCCTGAAGGAGGATCCAGGAAACTACAGACCTGTCAGCCTGAGCTCAGTGCCTGGCAAGGTTATGGAGCAGATCATCCTGAGTGTGGTTACACAGCACGTACAGGATGGACAGGGGATCAGACACAATCAGCATGGACTTAGGAGGCACAGGTCCTGCCTGACCAGTGTGATTTCCTTTTATGAGCAGGTGACCTGCCTCGTGGATGAGGGGAAGGCTGTGGAGGTAGTCTTCCTTTGACACTGTTTCCCATGGCATTCTACTGGAAAAGCTGGCAGCCCATGGCTTGGACTGGTGTACTCTCTGCTGGGTTTGGAAGTGGCTGGATGGCTGGGCCCAGAGAGTGGTGTCCCCCAGGGGTCAGTGTTGGGTCCAGTCCTGTTTACATCTTTATTGATGATATGGATGAGGGGATTGAGACCATCATTAGCAAATTTGCCGATGACACCAAGTTAGGAGGAGTGTTGACCTGCTGGAGGGCAGGAGGGCTCTGCAGAGGGACCTGGACAGGCTCGAGAGATGGGCTGATTCCAATGGGATGAGGTTCAACAAGACCAAGTGCCGGGTCCTGCACTTGGGCCACAACAACCCCGTGGAGCACTGCAGGTTGAGGACACACTACAGAGTGGCTGGAGAGCAGCCAGGCAGAAAGGGTCCTGGGGGTACTGTTTTACAGTCAGCTGAACATGAGCCAGCAGTGTGCCCAGGTGGCCAAGAAGGCCAGTGCCATCCTGGCCTGTATTAGGAATAATGTGGCCGGGAGGCTGAAGGAAGTGATTCTTCCCCTGTACTTAGCATTGTGTCCAGTTCTGAGCCCACAAATTTAGGAAAGATGTTGAGGTGCTGGAGCATGTCCAGAGAAGGGCAACAAGTCTGGTGAAGGGTCTGGAGCACAAATCCTGTGAGGAGGAGCTGAGGGAGCTGGGGATGTTTAGCCTGGAGAAAAGGAGGCTCAGGGGAGACCTTCCTACTCTTTATAACCACCTGTAAGGAGGCTGTAACCTAGTGGGGATCAGTCTCTTCTCCCAGGCAACCAGCAACAGGACAAGAGGAAACAGTACTAAGCTGTGCCAGGGGAGGTTAAGGTTCGACATTAGGAAAAAGTTCTTCACAGAAAGGATGTTTGGTTATCGGAATGGACTGACCAGGGAGTCAGTGTCCTGGAGATGTTTAAGAAAAGACTGGTTGTGGCACTTAGTGCCATGTAGTGTAGTTGACAAGGTGATGTTCAGTCATAGGTTGGACTGGATGATCTCAGAGGTCTTTTCCAACCTATCTGATTCTGTGAAAATCTTTAGTAGCACTTTAATACCTTGAAGAATGTTTGGGTGTTTCTGTGCTTGTGCAGTAGCCCTCTGCAGATTTAAATATCTACCTTTGAGCTCCTGAGATGCCCTTGTGACAACTTCAGCTGAGCACAGAAAGGAGTTAGAAGTGCACGTCACAAGGATTTGGTTTGTTTGTTTTTGAACATATGGCAACCAAATATTTTCCCCTTTGTGGCATAATCTTGGTAATGATTTCTTTTTCTGTTGCTGTTTGTGTAGTACTGTGGTGTTCATGACACTCCTGTCAGCCCCATTTCTTCAGCCTGTCGATGTCCCTCTGGATGGCAGCACAACCCTCTGGTGTATCAGTCACCCTTTCCAGTTTTGTGTCATCCTCGGCCTTGTTGACAGTGCACTCTACTCCATCATCTGGGAACCTCAAGGTGAACCTCTTATTTAACTTCTGCTTCCAAGCGTGTTGGATGCTGCTGTGACCTTTGTGTAAATTTTAATTACTTTTTATTTTTATTGTAAGCTGGGTAATAAAAAATGCTTTTGTTTGCATAGAAGCAGGAATTGAGGCCTCCGGCCTTTTTGTCTTTTCCTGTTTTTCAGGGGTCATCATAGGGCTGTCTTCTATTACCTTTCTCTTGTAGTGTTGGCAGTCACAATGGCCACGTCTGTAGTCTGGGGTTCCTTCTCGGTAAACTAGTTCTCTCACCAAGGGAAAATCAAATGTCCATCCCTTTGGACTGTCTAGGAATATTTAACAGGCAAGCTTTCCAGTTGGAGTGTCCAGAGACTGCATTCAAACAGTGGTATCTTTGAAGGGGAATAGCTCTAAATTTGGGAAAGAACACCAGTAGAATAGCTAAGTAGAATATAACCAATACAGTTAGTCTTAGTATATCTGTCTTCTTTTTGTTTTCTGAGAAAAGTGTTCCATTTCTCTCCATTTAGGGTGTATACCGTCTTGCTTTTTCCTTCCCTGTGGTTTGGATGAGACACCACTGATGGATCAGAGATCTTTACTGATGGATCAAAGAAGTGGATCATCTTAGGTCTCACAACCTACTTGCCTCCATGTTTCTGTGTTAGTAAGATGTTAATTAGGGGGAAAGCTGTGATAGTTCACTTACTGATGGTGTACTGCTTACTTGTTTCTATTGTTTCATGAGTGGGAAAAGAGCTTTCTCTGTTCACCACCTCTCTCCCCATCCACATTTATGTGTCCTTCTCAGCTTTACTTAACAGTTGTTGATAGGGAATGTCAGCATGGTCAGAATTATCCTTAAGCAATAGTTTGAAGCAGACTCCCATGCAATTAGTTGTATAACATTATAATATATATTGCTATTACTGTGTTTCTATTGGAGTGAGGTCTTGACTAGATTCTCAGAAACCTTAGTGTGGGGACAGAAACATCAAAGTCCAGTAAACTTTTATAGTTTTGTTAGCACAAAATGTGTTGTATGTTAAACAGGAAAGGAAATTAATTTATGGACTATTGAAGGCAATCTACTTTGGGTAGGACTTCTCATTGGTACTATGATAAGATGAGTATATTAGAGATAAGGAACTCTGGAAAGAGGATTTCTGCATCAGCTCTTTTTAGGCAAAAAAATCACATGAAGCCTGTACAAGGACATTTATGTCTTTGAAAGGAGCAATGCGGTGGACTGAAAAGCAATGCTTTCCCTTATCAAGTTTATACTTATTGCTGCTTCTTTGTTTTTGTTTTAGTCTAACTGGGTTCTCCTGAAGGACTGTAAAGCTGTTTGCTCTAGTAATGTCTGGCTACAAAGCTGAGAAATACTTTGAAAAACCAAAAGTTTAGGCAAAATAATTCTCTGTAAACTTATCTGCTTTAGACTGCTGGTTCACAAGCTTTTTGCACCAGAGAATCATGGCCAGCCACAACTTATGTAGTAGGCGTGTGGCTATGTGTAAATAACAAACGTACGCATTCTGTTCTTCAATATTGTTCTGTAAACAATTGTAGACTACTTATCATGGCAAAAATTCACTAAATTATGATGTAGGGATAAGGACTTGGTTTGGGTTTTTTTTGGTTGGTTGGTTTGGTTTTTTTCATGATCTGTGCTTTGGAGGTTGATGGTTTTATTTTTTGCGTGTAATGTCAAGTGCCCCATCCACCACCACACCTCCCACCGTCCCCCAAGTAATGTTACAGATAAGAAATGAGAAGTGTAGAGACATTGGTTAGCGATTGTGGACTGGCATGTGAAGGGTCTCCTCCCACTCAAGTAAAAGGAAAAATTAGGTTAATTCAAAATTAGGAGTAGTTATGTCTTGCATTATTATTTGGACACTTACTTTCAGCAAGGATGATGGGATCAGGTAAAAATTGTTGGAAATGTCACTTTCTGTTTCATTTTTGTCAGTTCTGGCATTTGGGAAGAAACAGGAACCGTCCCATGTTTTCATTCTGGAAATATTAGTAATAGCTCATAGCAGCTGGAGGAGATGCAGTGGGTAGAGCAGGAAAATACAAACACATGGCAATTGAAAGATTTATCATAGAATAAAAGTTGATGATCTTTTATTTATTGAGAACATTAGTTAATATCCATTCTGGAAGAAGGCAGATTGTATGAATAGGAATTTAATATTTCTTTAATTAACTTATTAAAAGTGTCATCCCTAAGTTCAGAGTTGGATGGTTGTAATTCTGCTTTAAACTCCAAAACAATATACTGACATCCAACAGACTCAAGAACTGTTTTTGACTCTTCTTCTCATCTAAATATTTCTAACATTTTAAATAACATATTTTTTGGATTCTACTGCTGACAGCATAGTGATGATTAATTTCACTTAATGGATGTTGAATTCCTTTTAGCTTTGCTGAGCAGTTCATGGGAAGAGAAACTAAATCTTATACTTTGTGAAGTTCGAGCGTGAGGCAGAGATGGAAAACGAATTCACAGAGTCCTATGTCCTGTTGAGCTGTACACATAGAGGATTTCTCTTGCAGCTTTCCGGATTCTAATCAGATACTTTGGGGAAAAAAGGAGTGGCAAACTGGTATCTGTGCCTTGAATATCTACAGAAAGTATGGGTGCTTCTTCATGTACTCTTCTGTGGTCATGCAGCTGTGATGAGGTTGTAGATGCAATACATAGAGACTGAGCCTTTGCAACATTCCTGGCGTTCTTCTATAAGTTTAACACATTTGGGATCAGGTTGAAAGGGAGAAAAAGAAAACGTATTGCATTTATTTTAATGTCTTGTGCATTAAACTGACTGCAACACTGCCTTGTAGTAATAACACTACAAAGGGCTGGCTTAAGATTCTGTAATGGTATTGTGATGGTAAGGCTTGCTTGAGTAGAAAAGAAAAAAAATACTCAAGAATTATTTTCTCATTAAACCATTTTATGCTTTTGACCTGTGACATGGAGGTTACAGTAACTTCTGGATGGTGGTATGAAGGTATAGGCAGAAAAGAGGAGACTGGAGAGCTGACTGAAATCAGAAACCAGTTTCATTCTCATGTACCTTCACATATGTCCATGATAGGAAACGCTTTCAAATGAGCAGAGTAAATTTCAGAAAAAATTGACTTGGTTTCTTGTGGCTAAAAGCATTTCAAGCAGATAAGTTATCACAGAGACTCTTTTGGTTCCCTCCTGTTCTGTGTGAGACAGAGGTGAGACGCAAGCATTCCTTGTCCTGATCCTGTCTCTTCTTGCACATGTACTGTCCTCACCAAGTAAAAAGTCCTGAAAGTTGTTTCCATTTTCTTTGTTAGATTATAGCTCCCTGTTCAGGGAGACTGCATCACTCATCCCTCTGTCACATTTGAGACCATAAATTTAAAATCAAATCACATTGTGTTAGGGTAGATTAGCTGACTTCTTGATATATTTGTGTCATGGTTTCACTACAGCCACCAACTCAGCTCCACACAGCTGCTTCCTCACCTCCACCCAGTGGGATGGGAGAAAGAATTGGAAGGGTAGAAATGAGAAAATTTGTGTGTTGAGATAAAGGCAGTTCAGTAGGTAAAGCAAAAACTACACTGTGCTGGTTTAAAAGTAAACCGGCATGAGAATGAACCCAACTCAAAAGAGTTTAGAAGTCAGAACTACAATTTAATAAAAAGATTATAATAGATACACTGATACAAAGGAAAATTGGTTTTAGCCCACAAAACCCAGTTGTACAACCCAGCCCCCTGGGGCACAGACAGGATGGTGCTTGCCAGCCCCTGTGCTGAGCACCACATGGTCCCCCTGAGTCCAAAGCAAAAAGAAAAGGAAAACCTGTTTTCCTTCCAAAAAGGTTGGTGGTCACAGTCTGGTTGAGAGTGGTAGTTGCAGTCCTGTTGAGGTTCTGATCCTCCTCTCGACTGGACGAGTAAGTGCTCCAAGTCCCCAAACTGCAAGCTTATATATGCTTGGGTTCAGAGGGGAACACCCAGTGCCTTCCCCAGGGTGAGGGGTTTCACAATGGGCAATTTACTCAGCGAGTCACAGGATATCTTGGCCTACTTGATGGCCCATAGGCAGACATGACCCCTCAGGTTGGGTGTGAAAGTGCTAATGACTCCTGGAGGGGAGTTAGCACACCTGAATCATTGATATGAAGACAAGGAACCTTCTTATCTCTTTTGTCCATGCACCCAGTTCATAGCCTGAGGTGTCAGGTGTGTCCTGGGCAGCTGTTGCAAACAGTGCATCATTAACAGTTCATGATAAATGGCAGAGAGGGTATGGAATACACAGTTCTAGTTCTACCCACACGGTGATAAACTGGTCCCAGCCACTATAACTAGGGCACACACACATAAGCAAAGCAAGAAATTAATTCACCACTTCCCATGGGCAGGCAGGTGTTCAACCATCCTCAGGAAAGCAGTGCTCCGTCACGGGTAATGATACCTTGAGAAGACAAACGCCATTACTTCAAATATCCCCCTCTTCCTTCTTCTTTCCCAACTTTGTGTGCTCAGCATGATGCCATATGGAATGCAATGTTCCTTTGGTCAGCTGGGGTCAGCCGTCCTGGCTGTCCCCTCCCAGCTCCTTGTGTCCTGCTCAGCAATAATGAAAAGATCCCTGTATTATTAACACTGTTTTCAGCACAAATCCAAAACACAGTCCCATACAAGCTAATATGAAAAAAACCAAAACTATTCCAGCCTAAACCAGCACAATTTGTCAATACAAAATGATGTCTAACCTGAATAAGAACAGTGTTCTCCAAACTAATGGTGATTCACTGAAGTGCTCAGTCCTACACCAAAGGGAATTTGGAAGTAAATTCTTTCATTTATGTAGCAAGATTAATGCTTACAGTGGTTTTGTATTTCTAGCAGACCTGGGCTTCTTGGACACTTCATCTTCATCTTCTGAATGATCAGTCCTACTCTTGTTTCTGTCTGTAGACATGCTGGAGCCAGTGAGCTCCATAGATGTGTATGGTAAATTATTTCAGCATTGATGTTGTCAAGGAAGAGTTCCTCAACCCAAAAGTGCACATTTTTCTTTCAATTTTAAAAATACATTCTTTGAGATTTTAATAGAAGATTTGGTTTTCCTCCATATGTGACAATGATATGGTAATGTTATATGCACATATTTCTACAATCTCACTTGAAGACAGAAACCAGTTTGTGATACTCCTCACCTGAAATCACTGAAATACTGTTGGGGTTTCCTTTTTTTTTTTAATGTTTTTTCTGTTTTCTTTTTTCCTTTTTTCATTTTTAAATTTTTTCCTTTGTTCTTAATTTTTCATTGTTTGGGTTTTTTATGTTTTTTTTTTTTAAGCTGTAAAGATTTTTCTGGAGCTAACAACACTCTAAAATGTAAAACCTGCTATGAGCTTTCATAATCTGTTTGCCACCTAACTTGAGTTCTGCAAGTATCATGACCACTTAACCCAGTGTCATGGGCAGAATTTGGCCATTCTGACTTTTTAGAAATAGCCTTCGCATCTGAAAGTGACTCTGATTTTTGACAACCCTTTTGTTCTCGGTGACCTACTCATCTTTTAAGAGATGATTTCAGCCTGGCTCAGGTTGTCTCTGTGGTTCTTGTCTTTATAGGCACAGAGAAGAATTCTTCCAGAGGGCAGGTGTGCAGCCCGGCAGAATAACAAATATGTGCACTTGGATACCTCTGCTTTATTTTCTAGTTTCTTTCTAGTGCCTCCATTAAAGTTCTCAACTAGTAGAGATGGTTGGTGCTTTCTGTTTGATTGTGAGGTCGAAGTTCTTATTCAGTTGATGTGTTTTCACATAGCAAGGCCACACTCTGCCTCAGCTGTTAGCTATCTGCCTCTCAGTCACTTTAATGAAGTACCTGTTTTGATTGTGATATTTTTTGTTAAAAGCAAAACAGAACAAAAAAAATACACCCCAAAACTCCCACAGCCCAGTAATCAACTAAGTGGAAAAAAGTCCAAAACCGAAAAACTTCTCATTGACAGATACCCTCTAAGATCCTTTGCTACTAGTTTTTTACCTACTCTTAAAAATTCAGGCTGGTTTTTGTCAAGCAGACATTTATTTTAAGATGTTCTTTCCAAGTATTTCTTGACCATCTGTTGATAATGAAGCTTGATGTGCAATCCAGCAGCTCAGTGCCTTTTGCTGGAATGGTACTTCTGCTCTGCCTGGCTGATCTCATGCTATATGCTGATTGCCTCTTCATTCACCACTTTATTTTTCAGGATGTGGTAGCTGGCTTCCAGCTCCTATCAACATTCAAGCTGCAGTGCGCTGAGACAGTATCCTGTAGAAGCTTACTCCATTTATTGTCTCAGGTGGTGAAAGGTCTTGCAAGATTTTTAGAAAATACCAGATATTTTTAATCTTAATGGTTATTGCACTGATAATGCTAAGGATGGATATCTGCAGTCGCATTTTTACTTCTTCAGAGTCAGTGATAAATGATGTGTTACTTATGTACTGACTCATAACTATCCGTTTTTTATTCACTGTTTTTTATTCAGTTTTACATTTTATTTTTTTTAGTAGTATGTCTCAGGTTTAGTGTGTCTGACGTTTAGTTACTATATCCACTTTTTTTTATTTGGAAGCTGTGACTTTTTCTTCCTATGTGAAATGGTAATCTTTACCCATTTTCTTGTGTTTGTTATTCATGATAAAGATCCCAGACTCATTCTATGATTTCAGTTTGCACTATTTTTACATGGGGGAAAAAAAGAAAAGTGATTTTTCTCTCTTTGTTTGCCTGTTCATTCACTGCTGTCTAATTTTTTGGGGTGGGAGAGGGGAGTGTGGAGATGACTAACCTTTACTTTTTACTTTTTTTTTTTATTAGTGTAATCTGTGAGAAGTCTTGAAGCTATCGACAAGGTAATTTGCTCCTGAAACCCTTGACACAATGATTCTATGTATAAAGTTTTTCCATTAGGTTTTCTACATGACATCACTTGCTTTCTTTACTTTTTTTTGCATCCTGTACATTTGACTCTGTGGTGGTTTATTTTCCGTGTTACTTGCTTTCCCCTTTTTCCTCACTGTCTCGTCTCAGCCACTGTTTGATTTGTCTTTACGTATAAGCTTGTTTATCGGGTTGTGTAAATCTCTACTGTTTGCTAGAGTTGCGTCTTTCTGTGCTTTCATTTCTGGTATGGCCTTTTCCATTTCTGTTACTAGTGCCATCTATTCAACTCTGGAAACTGGGTAGTTACACAAGTCTGTCTTTCTTTGTAGTTTGATGAAATATTATTGTGGAGTTCCTTTAACTTCATGATAACACTGTTCAAAAGTATCTTTCACACATGCCATTTTTGTATGGCATTAAACTGCTTTTGGAGAGTTCTCAGGATTCCTCTCCCTCACCCTCCACAGTACTGTGTTTTATTTAAATGCCCTGGCATTGTGTAGCCACAGTTTTTAGTTGTTGCTCCTTGCTCTGCTGTGCTTGGCATCTCTCTTTCCCGATGTTTTTTCCTCTTCTTACTGCAATTTCATAGTATCTCTCATTAGCAAGGGAAACACTACTTATTATACATCTTCCCTTTAAAGCTTATCTGCTTGGAAGCAAGAATCTGTTCTACTCACAAATTATGATTGGTTATATTTTATTTATATATTCCTTTGCAATATTCATAATATCTGCTTTCATGTGTGTTTCTGCAATGTTATATCTAGGCCTGTTTCCAGCTTTGCTTCATCATGGAGCCACAATCACACTCCATTTTTTTCCAACCTTTTTGTTAGACCGAGATACAAACAATTGTCTTTTTTTTAAGCCCATATTAAGGGGTTTTTTTAATACAATTTAGAAATGGGATTGATGTTTACTATCTTTTCTGTGCTTCTGCAGGGGCCTGTGAAACTGGTCAGACATGTCTCTGGTAAGTTTTCTGTTCCTACAGTGTTTTGCTAATTGTTAGCCAGCACATTGGACAGTCAAAGCTATTTCATACCCACCTGGGATTCCCCCTTATCTGATACACTTTAATGTACTATCTCGTATGTAAGTTTTTAACAGTTGGTGCTAGTGTTTTAAGTAGCTTAATTAAATATCTGTGAAATCAGATTCAGAGAAGTCCATGAGACTTGAATAAGATAAGGTAAATCAATAGAGGAACTCTGCCAGTCCAGAAAAATAAATATTTCAGCTACTTCTAGTAGAAAACTGCCAGTACCAAGCATGCCTCCTTCATCTTGACTTGTGTAAACTGGTGTAATTTTGGAGAACAGGGATGCAGGCTTTTGTGAGATGCATGTGTAGAGCTTGCTGTGGAAAGCTCAACATTGTGTTGTTTCTCAGGAACAGTGTCTGGCCGTGCCATGTGCAGAGACAGGCAGTGCAGGGGAAAGTCCCTGCTGAGTTGTCTCTCCTTGTGGGCTTTACTACAAAACTGTGGCATCAGAAGAAGCTTTCTTACATGCTTTGTGATGATTCAGAGGAGGTCAGAAATGCTACTTTGGATAGTCTGTCAGTATGCTGTTCTGGTCCCAGAAGAAATAGAGAAGCAAAGAAGGAGCACAAATGAAGCTTTCTTTGTGGTCAACAGGACTCATAACTGAGTTTGTGCTGTAGATTGGGAGCTGGAAGCAAATCCTGGAATGCTTTTATTTCTTCTCATCTCTGTTTTTTAAAATATTGCGTACTTATTCAGTATTTTTGCTTTGAAAAAAATCCTACTCTTCTTGTGATGAAAAAAAGCTTCTGAAATTGAAAATTTCAGTGGCTCTTCCAATATGAAACTTCATATTCTTACCTTCCTTTTTTTGTTCTGAACAAAGAAAACTGTTTAAAATTAAAAACTGACAATAACCCAGTGAATTAAGAATTTCAAAACTCAGCAAGTTTAACCTAAGATTAATCTAATCAAATCTTGATGTAAGTGCAACTCCGTTACATTTAATGCACACAGTCATTTGAAAGGCAACTGACTGACCTATAGGTCTGCTGTAATACTCTGAGCAGTTTTGTCTCTTAGAGTAGTGGGTTGACTTTAAATCTTATTTCCTTAGCTTCAGCTTCCAGTCATTTGCTTTGTGTGCAGGGCCTCAATGTATTTATAATCCCAGAGGATGTAACTGAGTAACTTTGGGAACTAAATTTGCTGGAATTCTATGATGATTCTCATCTTTCAGTTATTTAACAGCTATTGCTGGAAACTTTCTGGATTTTTTATTCTTCTCAAAGTCCTCTTTGAAATGTGAATATTTGGGTACCATGATCTGATGCAGCACTCCACTGAAGTTATAGTATATACGCTGAGATTCATAGTTTCCCTGCTTTTCTTGTCTGACTTGTTGACTTGCACTAAAATCCTAGTAACCCTCCACCTCATACTCAGTGTTTATGTTCCTCTCATTATTCTTACTTTTCCATCATCACTGTTTTCTTGGATAAGCTCTCATCCTAACATGGGGCTTTTGTTTTTGACTCTGTATGTATGATTTTGCATTACTGTATGGAGTTATGTATTAGGTGCATGCACACAGGCTGCCTGTTGCATTCAGAAGCCACAGTGGGCTTTCAGAGCACCTCCTGCTGCGCCTCTGCAGTGAAATGATACCTGTCAAAGTGGGCTGGACTTGCTTTCCTGTGCAGGTTTCTGGCTGAAGCAGACACATTTCCTCCCAGGAGTCATTTCAGGTGTGGTAAATATTACTACTATGGAAGGACTGGAAAAATTAAAGTTGTTTAGCCTCAAGAAAAGAGTAGAAATGGATCTTGCAGAGCAGTAGGAACGCACTGTGCAGCTGGACCATTGAGGACTTGGCTTTAACACCTAAAAAATTCTTGTGATAGCAAGTATAGTGAAGCCTTGCCATGACTTCCCTAGCCAGTCCTAATTACTGAAGTCTTTAAGAATAGACTGTATGAAGGCAAGTGTAACTAATCCCAACTCAGGATAAGGTGAACTAGGTCCCCATCCAAGGCATTTCCTCTATATCTCATGCAGATATCCTCCAGCTTAGTAGTTCACCTGAAATCATGATCAACATCCTTCTAAAAAGGGAGCACTTTCTGCCCCTGCTGACATCTGTATGAAACATGGATCTTTGTATAAAGACAGTTATTATGCAAGAGGTTCTGCATCAAAGTTTGTTATTATGGCAATGAACTTTTAGTACTTTTAGTGAAGAGTTGTTATTAACCATTGATACTCATGAGTCATGCAGCTAAGCATTCAGACTTGCCACTTATTAAGAGCACTGGCAATCTTTTCAGGACAAATTATTTTAGAGTAGTTAGTAACAACCCCAGAGAGCTACCAAAGCTCCACAAATGAATGCTTGGAGGAAAAACAATTACAGAACTAAAAGACATCAAAGCATACATCTCATGTCCTATGGCTGAATAACAAAATTTGACTGACTATTAATTTTTATTGCTTGGAAATTACTTTTCTTTAAGCATAATCAGAAATCATTTTAATTATTTCAGTTTATTTCAGCAAGTGGCTTTTAATATGCATCTATGTACTTAAGGTGCCATTCAAAGCAAGTAGAGCTTGGTGTTGTCTCAATGAAAATAGCATACTAACACTACTATCCCTATGTGAATTTGTGTAAAATGTCCATTTTTAAAACCCCATTATGTTCTTAAGAAAGGATGGCTGTGACTTGGAAAACCCAGTAACTGAAAAGCCAGTTGCTTTTATCTTGGCAATCAGAAGGATAAGTATAGCACACAGGTGCAATAGGAGACTGGATGTGCAAGTGTGTATGAAAAAGAAAAGCAGGTTGATGCAAGTACCTGATTGCATCTGCTCAGTTTTACAGTGTTTATAGTAACTGCAGTCTCTTTAGTCCTGGTCTTCTTCATATGGTGTCCCCAACCCCCTCAGTTGCTGAACATTAATTACTGAACACCTTCTTTTTGTGTCAAGTCATTTACAGAAGCAGAAATGAAGCCATTCTGTGTAAAGTGTTCTGCAGTGTTGAGCCTCTTAATTAGGTATAGTAACTGTGGATTTCAGTTTAAATTAAACTTACCCAAGTGAAACAGAAGGCATGGGACTGTTCTAGTAAGAAATCACAAAATCTTTTGGAGTTTATACACAACAGTTAGATTTCTAGTGACCTTTGCTTAAAAACAGACAGTAAAAAATAAACTTTTGTTTAAAATACTGTGATCAAGATCCAATCAAACTGTACTACGATTTTTTAGTTTAAGTAGATTTCTTGTGGTGATGGTTTCCCAAAGTTTTTTGTACTCGTTAGTGGTTACAGTTAACTCAGTTGAAATAATTATAGCCTGGTTAATTTTGTTTTAATCCCCCCCCTTCTTTTGGAAGTCATTAAGGAGGTTCAAAATGGAAGTCTAAGGGAAGGAAGTAAATTGACTTTTCTGGAGAAAAGCAAGAACAAGGTGGAGTAGAGCACTGTAGAAATTTAATGTTTCATTTGGAGATTGCTTGGGCTAGACTCCATTGTGAGAGAGAGAGAGAGAGTATGTAGTGCATGACTTTAGTGCTGTAGGCTCAGCTTTCACAATATATACTATTAGTATTAGCCCAAAATTATGTGATCCACTTGTGCTTGATCTCAAAGTGGATCAGGGGACACTCACTTTACAGTAAAGAGAGGACATTTAGAAGTCTTACAGGGCAGTGGAATGTTGGGTTGGTCTGTGGACAAGGCAAGTTAAACAATATGCATAAAACAAATCAGTTTCAAATAGAAAACAAAATTTACTGTAAAAACATTCTCTCTACCTTGAGGAAAACTTCCTTTCTGCCTCCAGACCTCTAGTCCTCTCATCCCATTTATCTCCAGTATCCTTGAACCTGCAATTTCCCTCTAAGAGCATCTCCTGTGTCTGTACTCTGTAGACCTGCTGTTTCCCTCCTCTCCCACTCCACCCATCACTGCCCTCCACCATCCTTACTATAAGAGTTATACCCATTGACATCTCTGGAAATATTTATTTATTTCCTGGTTTAGATTATGGAGGCATTCATGAAGAGTGGTTACAAGATATGATTTCTCCTTGTGTCCCGTCATAATTTTTGTGCCTCCTGTTCTTGTGAGGAGATTTAGTGGACCTTTGAATCAGCAGCCTCTACCAGGGATTCTTAGTGGTGAATTTGGAGGTAAAGAAAAATCTGGGGCTGAGGCCCAAGCAGGGAACTGTGAAAGGTCTGAGTGTGTCTGTGCCATCACAACTGTTGCACACCAGGAGGACTGAGAAACCAGGATTTTCTTGTAAGATCTTTTTCCTTGGATTTTTTCAAACCAGCAAGTGGATCACACTTGCTTCTTTGCTTCTCAGCTCACAGTTCCATAGGACTTCTTCTCTGCTAATCATGACTACACAGCATGTTTCCTGAAGCCACACCACTTGCTGACACAGGGAAGGAATGTGAAAAAGAAGAAGGCTAGACATCTCAGAAATGCCAAAGGTGATAATCCCTGAATAATATAACTGCTTTTTATGGCAGTTTAGCAAGGGGAAATGAGGAGGAGAGCCAAAAAGCCTTTAACAAGTTAGATTTCCACAGACCACGAACAAACAATGTGTTCTCAGTCTGGAAACTGTAATAGAAACTGGCTCAGACAAGGCAGCCCAGAGCAAGAGCTTGCTGCTGTGCTTTCCCTCATTATTCCTCCCCATTTCACACACACAAGCACCCACACACCCCTCAAATGTACCACCACAGTTAATACCTGTTAAAAGACGAAAAAATGCCTTAATTCATAGTCATAGTCTCTAAATCAACAAAGGCAAGGTCTCAGATCTAGTAGTTAAGATGTTGGTAGCTATACAAGCCTTGTACAGGGTGACACTCTGTGTACTGGTTTTAGAAACTGCTGGAAAGAAAGCTAACATAGTTCTGATCATTGTGGGTGAACATGGTCTGAATACATTTTGAACCTATTTTTGCTCTAGCCTGACCATGAACATTTCCTCTGGAATCAAAACTTCTCACAGTTGCTTGTAGTCTGAGTTGTTGATATATTTCCTCATTTTCCTTCCTTCCTATTTTTTGCTGTCACCTTCCTGTGTGATGCCTTTTCTCTTACACTTTCTTGTCAATTCATCATTACATGAAATATTTTTTACTTGTTTTTTTTTTTCAGAAATGTGTTTTAGAGTCAAAATATCCTCTTAATTTTCAAAGAACCCTCCTTTTTGCTTTCCTGCTTGCTGTATCTCATAGCTCGTGTCTCCAGTCTCCCAGCAGGTATGTTTAAGATCTTCATATTTATTTAGTATAACTGAAGGGCTTTTCCTAAGTCTGAGGCAGTCATTTAAAACAATGAGGGTTACAGCAATTTTGTGATGTACAGGCACTGATGGTGGTTGCTCTGGAAAGAAACCTTATTCTCTGCCAAGTGCCTAAGGGTATTATTTCACAAAACGTACACCTACTCCAGAAATGTCAGGCCGTAGGGGAGCAGCTGGAAGCCACAGCATGTTGTGACTCCCTGCTCAACTACCCTCCTACTGGTGTATAGCTGGGGGTTTGAAGCCACTTAGCTTACCGCAAAGAGCATATGGATCAGTTTGAATGTCTGGGGGAGGAATGTTCCTTCCTAGCTTTTACTGCCAAATGGAGGGACAGTATCATCTGATTATGTTTATGCCAATTAGTCCCCAGTTGTGAACTCAAGGTGGGCAGCAACCTCTCTGCATCTGCTGATGACTGTGTTACTCAGATGTGTGGAGTGGGCAGGGAGGTTTCCAGGGAAGAGTGGACATTTCAGGCATGATGTACCTAGTGCCCTCATCACTAGCTCTGAGCAGAAGTGACCACATGTGGGTCTGAAGATACAGCCAAATTTCTGGAATGTTGCATGTCACGTTGACTTAAACAAAACGAAACTGTGATTCTGAAAAGTACAGAATAAGAAAATATCCCACAGAAAAGGAGTAGGTCTGGAGGCATGGTTGGCTTCCCTGGTCTGTTGAGATGAGATGTGCAGCTCTGAGTTTGTCTGTTACCTCTACCATGGAGGAATCTATTAGCTGGTTTCCAGTTGACCTATAATGTTTACATCAACAAGGCAATCACTTGTGTAGGCTTTTAGTAAAACGTGTGTTTGTGAGAAGATAAAAATACAGAGTCCTACCCACCTATGGTAGTTGTGTTCATAAGCTGTGTTTTTAATTTTTTTAACCAAAGTTCATTTTCAGTACTTTATCAATTGACTGATGAAAGACTAATGTTCAAGCAAGCTACGCAGCATAACTTTATTTCCTCTCTATAAAACTGTGCAAATGAGTACTGAAACAGCATTGCCTGCTTTAGAGTCAGATTAATCTTGCTGAGGCTCATGCAGTATTAAGCTATCAAAAGAAATCACTGTAGGAAATCTGCTTAAAGAGATAAACCAGAAGAAGAACTTCACATTTTATAGGGAAGACTGGATTAATATGATAAACATGCTTTGAGAACACTTCTTCCTTATGGCCTTACTGAAACATGGAAGCTAAGAACACTTCAGGCCATGTATTTGCAACCATTATCTCAGTTAATTACCCGTTCAAATTGAAA
Source organism: Grallaria varia (assembly GCA_013396735.1). Taxonomy (NCBI): domain Eukaryota; kingdom Metazoa; phylum Chordata; class Aves; order Passeriformes; family Formicariidae; genus Grallaria; species Grallaria varia. Next base: position 50,485 of record VWZG01013125.1, read on the forward strand.
CATTTAAGGGTAATCCCCATTTTGTAATTAGAGATACCAATCTGTTCTTTTACTTTTCCTGCACAACACATGGCTCCTAGACTACTTAGAACTTTCTTCCTAGGTCTCTGCCACACAATTTAAGAATGTCTTCTGTTTCCCTATCAGATTTTGTACTGTGTGTGGAAGTCTGTGTGTACATGGAGTGGGTGCTTTGCAGTTATGTGAATGTGTGCAGTGATTAATTATAGTTCAACACTACTGTTGATAATGTTAGTGGAAGGAAAACTGAAGGAAAAATATTCTTTACATATAAACAAAAGGTGTAGAGCCTGGGGAAAGGTGTGCATTTAGCAGACATGTATACATAACATCTGGTAATCTTTCTACAGTGATTATAGGAGTCAGTGCTCGGTAGTGTCACATGGAACTGGACATATCTTTACATTCTTCTTCCTCCATAAAAGGCATTTTTTCATTTTTCTTCTTCCATCAAAGATGTCTTAAACTTGATTGTTTGATTCCTTTTTCTTAAGCCTGGATTTCTTTAGTGTCTCCTATTCAGTTGTCACCAAGAAGCAGTTATTTTTACTGCATTTAAAGGTCCTATGCACTGTCAGTATATTAAGGAAAACACACCGTGAAATGAGTATCTCTCAGTAATGATGTTACTGTCGTTTTGATGTTTTGCCATTATCTGCAGAGGTTCTCATTTATACTACATTATTTGCTGGCTTGTATCAGCAGTGACTGATGCAACATGACAAGATGACAGTCGATGCTTTGCCCCCACCAGTCAGCTCTACCACTTGTGGATGCTAATAACAGAACTGAAAAGTAACTTCTGGAAGAAGGGCTTGTGTATGTCAGCACTGCTGCAGGCATCTCTAAAGTTACCATTTTTATGAGATTGCTGAGAAAGTGATGAATTTCAGATGCAAATGATATTTTACAGGGCATTGCTACTAAAGTGTGCTGTGAGATACTTGTGACTCTTTTGATTGCCTTAGGGCTATGTCTAATATCATGAGTCACTAACTCAAGTGCAGAATGTTCTAATAGCATATTAACATTAATGAGAAAATACTGGGACTTCTGAAGACATTCTGAGCAAACCAGTAATTCCTCTACTTGTAATTTTGATGAAGTAATGGCTAACTGGGTATTGAAAGAGTTAGCACCACTGAGACAGTGAAATTCTCTTTCAAGGAGTAAATGGTTTGATTTATTAGCCTCTTCCTCTGTTTGTTTTTTNTATGTCCTATTTATTCACCCTTGTTTAACATTTGTTCTCATTTTGATCTGAATACCTCTGTATTCTTCTAACATGCTTAGTAAGTCTTTGCAGCAAAATAGAGAACATTTAAAACCCCATAGCTTATTATTAGAAAATTATTTAAACACAATTACTGGAGTTGTTGCAAGTGATTTGTCATAGAAGATATTCAAACTCTCACATGAGACGCCAAACCTGGAAGACTTATGCTGTTTTTATTCTTAGATTAGATCATGCTGCCATTCAATGTAACTGCTGTGGTATGTAGCATCTTATGGAGTTTACAGCTCGATTCTGTTTACTGGTTAATACATTCCTTCTCATTTGTGTGAACTTTCTTCTGATCACAATGTTTTCAAGATTAATTCAATATTCTATGTATCATATATTTTAAAATTTTTACCTAGATTTATTTCCATTTTAAATAATTTCATTAATAAGTGGGGAGTTCTTTAAAATGTTTTTCAAATAAGGGGATAGGCTTTTTTCAACCACCTGGTCTTCCTGTCAGCACCCAAGACCTAAAACCTGTCCATCTGAAGACATACCAGCAGTGAGAGGCAATAGCACAGGAAGACATCTCATCAAAGGTAAGGAATAGCTCCATTCTGGAGGTTGGGTGGCCCTGAAACTGATGTTTTCTAGGTTGTCAAACATCTTGGCAAATTGAACCTGTCAAGCAGAACAAACATATTAAAAATGGTGGTATCTTTTGTAGAGAATTGGTTGGTTTGAAAAACAGCTGAATTTCTGATATTTCTAAAGCAGCTGTGTGGGTCTTCCTCCATATTCTGAATGCTCTACATGTGGCCTGGCCTTCTGGATTGGGTGCCAGTTTCAGAAGACCATGTTTAAGGAACCATTCAAATGCTTGGAGTTATGTGTTACAATAACTGGTGGGTAGGATCCATGTGGGTAACTACTGAAGTAATACAGAAGGGCTACTCAACCCACACTGAGGAGGCTTTTTGAGAAGTGTTGTTTGTATGGACTACTTTTTTTTCCCTGGCATTAAATCCTTATGCTTCTGGACTCTTTGACTCCTGAAGGAGTAGGGGTAGATAAGGTATTCTTATGGGGCAGGACATTCCTTTGGACAATGTCGAAGCAGCCCAGTCTTACTTACCTGGACTGAATAAACCCCCAAAGGTAGAATCTAAGTTAACATCTCATCTTAGTGTTACAGAGTTACTGTAAAGCAAGCAATTATTATTTTTCTTTTTATTTGTGTATTTAATGTTAACTTCTAAACTTCAAAAGATTCTGTGGCAAAGGAAGAACAGTTAAACCACTTATGGAACAGTCAGGGTCATGATGGGCTTTGAGCCTGTCAAGTGTAGCTGGGATTCTGTCAGGGCCAGGGTGCTACTGTGCAGTATCTGTGCATGGCTAGAGGATTCTGCATCAGACCATATTCATCACAAAATCTTCTGAAAACTTGCACACACAGCACCCAGAACCTCCTTGCTGATGCTTGGAGAACTTTTACCCATTGTGCCAAAAATGCTTTGTGGTAACAAAAAATCCCCATGAGGAGGGCAAGACTTGTTTGTCACCACAATCACTGGCTCAACAGACTTAGCGAAACTGAGTGTAGCAGAGGCCATAACTTTTGGAGAATTAGATTTTCTCTGGAATATTCAAAAGTTTATAATTTCAGACATGCTTGTGGACATTTAGTTAGGTAGAATCACCTGTCCCTGCTATTGCATCCATCTACATGTAGGTATATTTTTTGAAAGCACAAGTCAAACAATTCAGAGGGTAGAAATCCAGGTCAGAGTTGACATCTGCTTAAAAGACTTCATTTGGCCTGTTAAAAAGTCACACACCATTTTGGCTTAATCATCAGCTTTTATTGTGGTGCAGAAGCTCTGTTTGCTCTACCTTCCCAGGTCTACTGGTAGCAGTGGTCTTTGGTGCCCATCAGTCTGGGACATCAGGCAGTGACACACTTCCTATTGAGATGTGCACATTTGTTATGGTTTTTTTTTGTCTGTGTGGGGTTTTTTGTTTGGTTGGGTTTTTTTTCCTGAAGAACAGTAATAATTGTCTATTAAATAGCCAGGAACCCTATCTGGCTAATGTTTTTTTGACTTTTAAACATGAAAGGTAGTATTTTTACAGGGGAAAGAAACAGTACGAAGCAGTCATCTCTGGTCCATGTTGGTCCTTATTACTGCTAGGTATTGCCTATAATTTTGCTTATTTATTAAGATTTTAAACTTTAGAAAATGAGTAACATAAACTGTTGTTTGTGGGTTTTTTTGGTTGAACATACATGAGGAGAACTAAACATATTTAGTATTGCTTGTTGGGATCAAATATGTACAATCATAATATGAGAAAATGCTTTATGAATAGCCTATTTGAACTGAAATATATTTCCATTTAAAAACAGTGCAGCTGTTCATTCATAAAGAAAAGTTCTACTGGTCTCATAGTCTCATTAAGAAAGATTTGTCTCTAACCAGAATGCTGAACTCATCTAATGTTAACATAGTTTATGAATACAAAAGAACAATTTTCTGGCAGAACTTGATGGCATTGCAAGTATACACTGCAGAAGACATTACTGAAGTACATTCCCCCTCATAATATAACTGAAAAGCCATTATGGTTTTGTCCCTTACGAAAAACATAGATCATCCCATTCACACCTTGCAGTACAAAACTGGTAAAAATTTCTAGTGCATACTAGGGATGATACAGTTATGGAAAAGAGCTCCACAGAATAGAGGCAGGTAGATTAGTAATAAAAATTCTCTTTTGCCTGTATGAGCCACAAAAAACCTCTTTATACAGCTTTAAAACCATACAGGGAAGAAGAAAAGGCTTCTTAATTTATTTTTTTTTTTTAAGCTGTATCTAAGCTAGTTCAGTGTGTAACTAATTTTTTGAAAGCACTGACAAAGATGTGTGGTTTTTTGTTGAAAGATATTTGGAACACTTTTACTTGATTTGGATTCAGTGAACCAGAGAAAGCTTTTCAGTGTGTTCTGGTCAGGATCAACCTGAGATCATTAAGGAATCTTCCTGTGCACGCACCACCACAGTTACCCATAAACCAAAGCATAATGAGGTGAAATGTTTGTCTCTCTGTATTTATTTACCGCTGTTGGATGGTTCAAAGAAAGGCCCAAAAATAATGTTTTTCCCAGTCTAAGAGGCAGCTTTATTGTCCTCTGTTGGAAAGTTCATGTTGGTCCAGGAAGCAGGATTTGGACTTCATTTTGTTAGAAAAACATGTTTTATTGCATCTGAGTAATTTCCGTTGGTGAAAATCCTACTTTTGAAAGAAGGGTAAATAATGCTGTGTGGGGCTTCAGCACCTCTCACGGGAAATCTATCTCTTTTCATTAACTTATGAAAACTAGGAAATGTGGCTCTTGTTTATATGTGAGTTGTGTTATTACTGTGAGTACAGATGTTGACTGTGGGTCTTAACAACTATCAGCCTAGCTCCATTGATTTATATTGTTACCCCACCACACTTTGGTGACTGAAGCACCGAGAAGGGGTTTGAAGTGAACTACTACTCTGTGTCAAAAAAGGGATTAAAGAGGGAGTAAATGCAGACAGGAGAGTATTGAGCAATGCAGTCTGGGAAAGGCTCTGTTATGTGTTCCCCCGGCCTCCTGGTTCCCACAGGAAAGAAAAGGAAGCAGAGAGGACAAACCTGTAGTGGGATAACATCTTCATGTGAGTTATAGACGCATTGATTTAACACAATGGTTAGCACTGGTATTACTGTTTGCACTACTCATCTTGTGCTCACTATTGCATACATCTCATAGTGCTATGTAAGCATAAGGTTGTTTGTGCTGCTCTGGGATTCCCATTCCTCTACGGAAGGAAGCAAATGAGAGGTGAAATGATTGTTGAAATGTTTAACAAAGCCATGTGGCAGGAATAATTGTTACATGCTCCATCCTTGGAAGCGTTCAAGGCCGGGTTGGATGATGCTTTGATGAACCTGATCTAGTGGAAGGTATCCCTGGCCATGGCAGGCAGTTTGGAACTAGGTGATCGTTAAGGTCCCTTCCAACCCAAACCATTCTATCATTCTGTGTATGTATCTGGACCTTGACACTGTGTATACCCTGCACACCATGGAAAATACTTTTTTTTTTCAAAAGCAGGAATTGGCAGAAAGTTGCAAGCACCCAAACTTCAGGCTTTAGATTTTGGATAGATTAGCTGCTGTGAAGCATTAATGGCGGTCGACGATTTTCATTACCAGACTACTAAAGTCTTTTAAAGTCAATGAGTGAGACTGACAATAGAATAATAATTTCTTCTTTAACAGAAAATATGTAAGTTTAGGAGATTATTCTTTATGTGGTGTTGGACTATTTGGAAAGTTGCATCTGTTTGATGCTTTTGGCATCATCATTTTGAGAGGATTTTTGCTTGTGATGGATGATGATGATTGTTCCCATGGAAAAATTTAGTGTGATACTTGTCTATGCCTTGTACACAGTAGGGATCTTGTCTTTTTTTGCTTGACCACAGATGAACAGATATATGGTTGGAGATATCTTTTGAATTTAGTACTCTTGTATGCATGTTTTGGAATAAATCAAGTGTACAAGGAACAATAGCTCTCTGAAGCTGTGTTTTCCTTGGCTGCTCAACCAGTGTCTGGAATGCAGTTTAAGCCAAGTATCTGTAGGAATGTCCCTGAATTCAAAATATGGGCTACCCATACATGGAACCTTGTTTTAGTGTCTGTTCATAAGGCTGCTCTGCATGCTTTTTGCACAATAATGTCTAGTTCTAGTTGGTTTGCAGAACTGTGGTTTATTAGCAAGTGCACCATTGTATGTTTTTTGAGACTGTTGAATCTTAAGATGCAAGAGTGCCTTGCCCAGCAGATGCAGATGTTTGAGTCTCACTAGATTCTGCAATTGAACCTGTGACACGAAATAAGTTGTTATACAGGGAATAAAAAAGAAAAAGAAAACAACAAAAACTGTCACTAAGGAGCTACATGCTGAGGGTCTCTCTTGAAATTCATAGACTTGTGTGCTCCCTAGAAAATTCCTGCCACACTATGTGAGACTTTTTAGAAAAGTGTTCCTCTCCATACCTGTTAAAATGGATGTATCTGAAGTATTTGTCAGGTATTGCAGGAAGGAAAGGCAGAGAGATAGATGGCACCGTTGCCTACGCTGTGGGGAATCTCCCACAGTGCACTGACATAACAAGTTAACTGTAAGAATCTGAATCACTTTAACTATTTAAATGCATTCTCTGAAGTCATGCAAACATAAGGTAATACCATGAAATAATATAGTGAAAGAGTTTTTTAGTATAACTTGCATGACTTTCTTCAGGACTCCAGAAAATTCTGGGTATGCAGTAACACAAACTATGTGACTCAATGCATTCTTTTATTGGGGGGAAAAAAAGAAAAAAAGGTAAGTAATGAAACAAAGGCATGTACTCAGTACTATTGGCACAGACAAAACCAGCAGTACAAAGGGCAGCATTCCAAGTCTGCAGGAATTGCCAGGTGCAATTCTTGCTAACACAGATGGCTTCTTTACAGCACTGACTTCAGTGGGACCTTTGGTGATTGCAACACATCAAGATTTCTCTGTTTGTTCTTGCTCTGACCCACACCCACTTGAAAGTTAAATATATAAACATTCAAATGAACCCACTAATTTGAACAGCTATAGCCATGCGTGTAACTTCAGGTGTGTGCTGAGCTGAGATTGCCCCTTTCATGGCACCCACTGTGCTGCGCTGTTTGCTACTGAACTGCATACAATATTCTTGTTTGCAGGCTTCTGGAATGTCAGTGCAGATGTTCAAATGGCTGTTCAGATGAAATAATTTCATCTAAAGCCAAAAAGAGCTATTACTGGCAATAATATGAATGATCCCACAATCCACTTTTGAGCCAGAACTTTATTGGGATGGACTCTGAAGACTGTCTTACCTCCATGAAAGAGTTGTTCTAGTTTAAATTTATTGAGAAAGGTTATTTGGTCCAATATATTCCATTCATTGTGTGGGTACTATAAATGAAATGAAGGGCTTCAGTAGCAGATTTTGTAGTATAATCAAACCAGTTTTTAAACTGAAGGAAACAAGGCAGGGTGGTCTGATTGAGAAGCTACCCTGAGACTGATGACATTAAAATTTAATTCCCTGCTCTACTCTCTAGATTCCTATAGGAATCTGAAGTATGCTTCAAACCTGACTATTTGACTTTTATCCAAGCTGAAGATTGCAATGCTGTGGCTCCTCTGGAACTAGAAACAAACTCCATTTGCCCTCAGCATTGTTGGTGCTTATGCCTACTTTTTTTTGTAGAAGGGGGATAAAAGCACTTCCTGGCTCTCAGGGAAGCTGTGAGGGGAAATAAACTACCAGTACTAAGTAGCCCTGATATTGCAAAAACAATTACCATACGAGTTTTGAAGACAGTTAGAGTTGTGCATTCAGCTCAGATGAACCAAACCATTGAGTGACAAGAAGAGCTCTGAGTTAATGAGAAGTCCTGATGGACAGTCTTTACCATTGCCCTTTCTTTCCAGCTGATTCTTTCTGGGGAAAAACTGTCCAATGTTTGTTTGTCAGAAATTTTGCTTTTCACCTCTTACTCTTGTGAACTCTTGCACTCCTAGTCGTCTGTCCAAGCACAATTCAGGCCATGATGGATGAATTGTTTGGGCATGATGGTGGAGTTACAAAAAGGTCAAGCCTCAGACCAATGTTCAGGGGAGTTTTTGTTCGCAAACCTGTTCGGTATATATCTGTAAGAAAGAGCAGAATCTCTACCAACTTTTTATTGTTAATGGACTACATAAAATCTCAATTACTCTAGGAAATATGAAGAAGAAATAAGGAGGGAAATGATTAAGTGTTGGCAAATTAATAGAGATGTGGGATGATATTCATCTTCATAAGGGGAAAGTTTCAGTTTGTTTCCAGCTTGCTTGTGAAATATTTTTGTGATTTTATTATCACCTTGAAAAAAAAAAAATCATGGGGACTGGGGATACAACAGAGTTCCCCCATGGCCATTGCCACTAGATCTTATTTGGTTGGGCTCTAGAAAAGGAAATATGTCAAACATTGTTTAATCAAAGAACAAACCCCCAAGTTTATCTGTGATTCTTTCATATTGTTCATATTATCTCTCTGTGCATGCTGCCAATAGGAAGGGAGGGAGGCTGTGTTAGCTACAGAATAAAGAAATGTATGTGTTGGCAAAGGAAAATCCTAATTATCCTCTCTGTTCTGCTTTGAGAATCTGTTTCTGAGGTGAGCTCCAGAGAGATTTCTTGGAACTCTATGAGGCTCTTGGACCAGAGCAAACTGATGGCTTGAGACTTCCAGCCCACCACTTGGATGAGAACCTGCAGGCCTTTATGTCAAGCAAAAAAGACCTGTCTCTCATCTGCTGTGCCGGAGAGAATTTATTGCCTTGAAAAAATAAGCTGCTTTCTATGCAGTTCTGTTAAAATAATGGAATTCCTAAGCTTGCCCGTTGGCACCAGCCAAGCAAGTGCCAGGAAATTTGTAATGTTCTTAAGAGGCACAAAGCTTTTGCTTTGAATTTCCTGTAGAAATTCTTAAAAAAAAACACCCTCCCTGTGATTTAAGGGTCTGAACATTTAAGTTTGTGTAGCAGGTTGAGTATCTTCAAATAGATGATTAAAAAAACACCATTGCAGTGTCTAAAGTGGAGTTGTGTTTTTTTCTCTTTTTAGTACGTCTGTCAAAGTAGGGCTCCTGTATAACTACAAATGTTATAAAAAGTGAATAATTTCAGAACAGCGTTTTTTCAGCTGTTTTCTTTACTCTGAAATATGGTTCTTCTACATCTTGAAAGCCTGTGTCCAGCTTGTGAAAATATATGAATTTTGATAAACCATATCTGTCATTGTTCATACACTGTACTTCCATCCAATCAACGACAGCTTAAAAAGCTTGGGATGGGATACTGCCAAGGATATGGTCCCAAGATATACAATAAAGTGCAAATTTTTTTGTATAAGCAAATAAGTGCTTTTTTCTCTCAGTCTCACAGTCATATGCATCTTTCTATTCATACGTAAATGATCAAGAAATGTGTACTGTGAAATGCTGGACTGTTTTTTTTTTTTTTTTTTAAGATGTACATTTTTTTCTTTAAGGGCAAAAAACCCTTTCTGAAGAGGCTTTCAGCACTTCATCTTTCCCTCACTCTTTATTTTTTCCTTTTGCTCCTGGGATGTTGACAATAAAAAACCCTGAACTATAAAATGCATTTTCACTTCCTGAATTTCATTGTTTAGTGGAGTTATAGAGCTATGTGTTCCAGTTTTGGAAGCTTTTCATGTCTGCATCTAATTCTAAGCATACATGTATCCTCAAATTGCTGTGTTGCAATGCTCTTAGCTGTCTTGCTGAATTACAGTCAGAATGCTCAGAAATAAACCCTTGAACATATATAACCCACCCCTAGACCTTCTTTCCCCCCAAACATGGCCCACTTTTCTCAGTGAATATTCTGAATAATCTTGAGCAAATTGTGAAAACTATAGAAATGCAAAATGACAGTTACTTCAAATCTTCAGGTTTTCAGTGTTCTGATGTCCCTTGATGGTAAGGTATATGAGTTACTTGTGGCTAGACCAGCCACTGAGTCACCTTAGGAGCCCTCCAAACCAAGGAGCTCAGGAACTGGCAGGTCTATATTAATTTGCTTTAATTCCCCTACAGAGCTCAAAATGGGAAATATTGTGGTACCCTCAGAAGACTGATTTGATTTTTGGCTTTAGTTATTGGTAAGGGTCAATGTGCTGGGTTTAAAGAGTAGTTTACTACTCCCCCTCCCAAAGAGAGAAATAACGATGTTTCTATTGGTTGTATTGTGTCATTAGGGGGATTCCAGGTATAATGAAGAGACCAGAAGTGATCCAAGCTTCAGGAGTGAAAAAAAAGCACTTTTCTGAAGGCATCAGCTGTGAGCTACCCTGTAGTCACCAGGGAGAGAGGAGCATTCCTGGCAGGCAGAAAGGGAAGAGACAGCCAAAAAGAGGGGAAAAAAAGAGGGATGTCTTTCCAGTATTTTTGAAGTCCAAATTTCTCTCCCTTACATCTTACCAGGCTGTTTTTAATTAATCATTTTTCGGGAAATATTGCTTTCCTGTAGGCTCTGTGTCAGTGTCATCCTTGTTTTGTGTTTTTTAGTAGCTACCTTCTAGGTTTTTCCAGGCAGTTTTTGTTTTCCCCTCAATTTTATAGATGAGAAAGCTGCAACCTGAAATGGTAGGTCTTTCTCTTATCCTCTGCACGCCTGTTGCTCAGCTGTGTGAGGCTGTCTTCCTCCTAATGGGCCTTGCCAATGACATTTATCATTGCTAAGGAAGTGCTGCCCAGCTCTGTGCATCCTAACAGACTTTTGGGAGAAAATAAACTTCAAGAAAAAGGTCAAGAAGGAGCAGCTGCAGCAGACTGATGGCCAGCTGTGATAAGAGATCAAACACAGCTGAACAAATGCAAGCATCCAAACAGTGTGGAAGCAGAAGGTAGTGGTAAGTCGTGTACAGTAGCAGAGACTCCCTCTGTCCTGAAATTTTAGTTTCTCTTGACACTAGTCTTTACTTCTTTTCCCAAAACTTCCAAGTTTCAGATCTGTAATTCTATAATTCTATAACAAACTTGTGCTATTCAGAGCTAGTGCCAAAGAACTGAAAGGTAAAATTACTGTGTTGGGAGGAACCTCTAGAATCATATAGAGGAAAAATTCAAACCAACAACCAGAGAACCTCCAAACTGATCATTCCAGTGAAAAAGCAGCTCTAAGTTGTGCCAAAGTTTAGAGTAGAGTTGTAAATCTCAAGTATACCTTGCTTCCTCTGCTTGGAACATGGCCACTATATTTACTTTGAAAGCTTTCCTTTCCTTTCAAAATGGTTTGCAAAAAGTCACTGTATGGAAATGACAGCATTTATAGTGTGCTATGGATGCAGAAACTCCAGCACTGTTTTGTCTTCACAATGCTGGTCTTTCCTTTTTATACCCACAGAAATACTAAAAGCTAAAAATTCAAAACAGAACTTACTGTTGTAAGATAATGTATATAATTTCTAGTGGTGTACTATGTGTGTTTTTTCCTCAAAGATCTCAAACAGCTGGATAAATACTCTGGCCAGCAAGCTTAGACTTGTGGATGTAACCACACTGTTTCTTGCTGCCCAGTTTCTTAGAAGCAGGAGCCCAGGCTTAGTCTATATCCCCAAGGGTCTTTTGGCCAAATGCATGCTTTTGACTTGGTGTTTCTTTACCAGGTACATGATAATTGATTAGTATTTTATTTATTTATTGAAATTTTCAAAGTGTGAACACACTGTTTTGTTTTAATAATCCAATTGCATATTAACACAGCTTCTGAATGAATGAGCTGGAACTTCAAGCCAAAGCAGAGATGAAACCTGAAGCCTCCTGAAGAGAAGACAGCAGTACAGTTTAACACCTAATGATGGGAAGGACTACTATAGCTGGTTTCACAAAGCTTTTTTCCCCCTATTTTTTCTACTTATGTCTATATGAGCAGGTGAGGGGAGTGCTGGGGGCACAGGTTAGGACACTGTCCTTTGGTAATTTAATTGCTAGCATGCTCTCAGACATGTTTGTGGTCACTAGCAACCAGCAGGTGTCTTGGAAGTGCTTTGACAAGGTTCAGGCACAACATGGCCCAGGATTATTCCTGATAAACAGTTGGGACAGGCAAACTCTTTTGTGGGAGAAAAGAGACGCTGATGGGGTGTAGGAGAGGGATGCAAGCCACTGTATAAAATCTGAGCCAGAAAATGCAATTCTCTTGTAGCCTTTGATTACCAGGTTTATGTAAAAGCATCTTGTGGACCTTAGTGAGAGACAGGTCAGACTCTTAGTTGCATCTTTGCTTAAAGAGACTTCATCAAGTCATCTTATTTGCAATCACTTCCCTTTACTTTCTTCTCATCTTATTTTAGAGTTGGAGTTTCTTTCCATGACCTCCTTTCCTGAATTGTTGCGCAGCATTTTCCCTCACATCCTTGACCGTAACTGCATCACTAAACAGCAATAAGCTGGTTTACAAAATTTGGCAGGACTTTCAGTGTACATTTGTCCCCTTTTCAGGGAACAGCCGTGGCAACCTGTTAACATCAGTGACAGTTTATTGGTCAAGACTTACCAAAAAGGAAACTGGACTGTTTCTTAAAACCAATATAGCCACAGAGACCAAGAAGTTTCACCATCTCTGCGTTAGGGCGTGATGGTCAACTTCTCTTGACATCATTGGAAAGATTATTTTTAAAAGAACCACTGAGTTGGACCATTACTCAGAAGGAAAAGTCACAGTTATTAAGTCACCCACACCTCTTCTTATGTTTTCTTTGGAAATCTGAACTGTCAGACCTTCTGAAAACAGATCATGTCTTAAGCTGATGGACAGACAGTGCAACTCTGTGGATGGTTGTTTGGTACACCCATCTTCGCCTGCTGGTGTTGCTAAACTCTAGACTGTATTGATGAATTCATGACAGAGCAGTACTGTTTGCACTTGGGACACTATGCAGATGTAATTTGGAGATAGTTATAAAATCACTATTTTTTTTCCCAAAGATGAAATTTCTTCTGAGGTGGGAACTGTAATCTGCTGCCCACCTACATATCTAGCAACTACTTTTCAAGTGCTAATCTGTTTTGCTGGATGCCATTCAAGCACGACAGTTGTGGTGAGAGCTGAGTCAGAATCTCTGGTGGTTCTGAAATTTGTCATCAGATGTGTCAGAGCTATACCACAATATCCCTCACTTCTCAGAATAAGCTTCTAATGGTCTCTGTCAGGGCCACGTCGCTGTCTGAAATGCAGCAGTCAGGCCTCCACACATTTATGTAACTTTAGATCTCGTGCTAGATTTCAAGTATTTTCCCACAAGTATAGCGGGAGTAAGGAATGAGATACAAAGAACTCTTGTTGAAATGTTTTGTGTTTTTGTTGTATGAACTTCCATCAGATTTACAGAGATGTGGCAGAGGTAATTGGTGAAAACTATTAAAACGCAAAGATAAAGACAAGCAGTAACCCCCTATGAGGCACTGAGCAGCAGGGTCAGCAGCAGAGCTCTGTTTTTCTGTCCAGTTTAATTAAAAAACATAAACTACCACGGGTCGCACACTTCTCCCCCCAAAGCCTTTGCTATAAAATCAGACAACCTAGGCTTCCCAGAAGCAGAATATTCCCTTTTACCAGCACCATGTTAAATAAAAGACTGTAACAGAACATATTTTTACTGAAGAAGGAAGAAAGCAGAATTGTTACAGTGCTATTTGGAAAGCCTGAATAACTTATGCACTACCCTTTTCCACTTGCCTACAATGTGCTGGCCTCCTCTAAGGGCTGTGGTGCCCTGCTGGAGTAGTCAGTTGTTACTCTTCATGCCCAAATGAGCCCCACTGGGAGTCTGTTGGCTGCCACAGAGGATTTTGATAGGTAAGAAGGGATGAGCATTTCTGGAGCCTCTACAGCTTCCTCTGGACAAGAGTTATTGTTCTCCACTGGGGGAAAAAGGACCTTGTGAGTTATTGTTGAACTGTAGTTGAACAGGAAGAGAAGAAGGGACACTCTTGCTTGCACAGCTCTTTTCACTGGGCTGTGCTGGCCCTCAGCCTGCAGTGTGTTTAGTAGCTTTCAAATTCTTTGAATGAAGTGGAATAATGAATGGGATCTGCAGAGTTTGTCACAGAAAGGGTGCTTCCTAAACAGGTTTTTTCTTTTTTTAACAAAAAAAGCAAACAAAAAAACCCCAAACCAAACAAACAAGCAAACGAACAAACAAATTCTTTTTCACAGCTTTGATCAAGTTGACATCTACCCACCCTTGGGGCATTCAATGTGTTTGGATTTCCAGTGGTTGCCTTTTTATTTTTATTAACTTCACAACTCAGTCCTTTCCTTCAAGCTTTAAGCAACCAGGATCTCCTCCTAAGGCAGTGATTGCAGTGGGGTTTGAACTTGAAAGGCAAAGATGCATGATGAATTATTACCGTCTTTAGAAAACGAGACATCAGTGGGAGCTTCTGATTTTGGCAAGTTTTTAAAATTAGACACTGTTTTCATCAGTAACTCAGCTGCTACCATTAATCTAACTGCTCTGGGATGTTCTGTGCACCAGTCCCTGCTATCTGAGAACCAGGATTGAAGATTTTTTTTTTTTTTTTTAAATAGCAAAAACTTCCTCAAGGGCCTATGTCGTGAGAGAATTTTGAAATTGCAATTGAAACTAGTGTAACAGCAGAATTTCTTCTGAGCATGGTTTTACATTGGATGGAGAGTATCTTCACTGTATCCTTAATTCAGTTTCTTTGTGACAATCAAAGTCAGGCTCTTTATTTTAAAATATGTATCTGAATTTGTTTATCGAGTGTTCAGCTACTTTGATAGTACCTTCACCAGCTGTTAAAACTAGACAAGTATTTCTGTACAATGACAACTTATGGTGGTGTAATAATAATTTAGGCACCTGCAACTCCCTTGCTACAACAGACACCCAGTGGCATGGTGAAAAATCCTATGGAAATTGTTACTGGCACGCATTTGGAATTGGGTAGAATTAATTTTATTGCCAGACTTGTGTTTACCCATAACGGTTAAAATCAAAAGAATACAGATGTGGCCATTGAAGGTGTCCCAGTGGAAGATGAGTGATGGGATGGGTGCTTGATGCAATAGATACATGAAAGTCCATGGCAAACAGTTTGAATTAAATCTGAGTTGTTTTTTCCCCACACCATGGCAGGATTGATGACAGCATTAATCAATCATTCAAAGAGTTCCTTGCTCTTTTTTTTTTCTTTTTTACTAGTGGTAGTAATAATAACAGCCAATTATAGGAAGGACACATATAAACTGGAGAATATGTGTGTGTAAGCAAACACGAATACACATATTAAGTTGACATGTTACTTATTAACTCTGTGGCAAATGTAGGTCAATGTCCAAAAGCTTTGATCTGTGAGTCCTTCTGCCAGAATATTCTGTTCTGAATCACCAGCAAGGCCTTTTGCTTCGGCAGGGTTTGTCAGCTCTCTCAGCTGGTACTCCATGTCAGATCTTGATCATCTGTTTGTGATAACAGAGATGGAAATGCCAGAAGGAACAGATGAACTTCTCAGAAGCAAGTGTTCTATTTCTGTATAAATATCCTTTGCAATAAAGGGAAAGGAAGGGAAAATGCAGCAAATCTGTTATACAGTATCAGCAAAACTTTTGCTAAATAGAATGTTTTTATGAGCAGTCAGCAGATTGCTGAGGCTCTGGTATTAGCTTAGTGACCATATAACAAATTACTGTCATAATATAAGACTCATTTCACTTTCACCGTCTTGTGTTTGTTTTAATGGCAAACAAAGACCTTGTAGTTTTCAGGGTTTTCTGGGGGTTTACTTGGTGGTTTTTTGTTGTTGTTTTGTTGTGTTTTGGGGTTTTTTTTGTTTTGTTTTTTTCTTGGATTTTTTTTTGTTGTTGTTGTTTTGAGTTTGCTTTTTTGCAGTGAAGAGTCATCTTCCCTTTTTCTGGCATTTAGAAGACTGTAACTTAAGTCAACGACAGAGGGCTTCACGAAGACCTCATTATCTTCTGATTTATTGGTGCAACTTTGCCCTCTCTATATACAGATAAGTCCCTTAAATATCTGCAGGCTATTGTGTTTAGACTCTTCCAGGGCAACAACTCAGTGAACACAGTATGTAGTTAATCTAAATTTCACAATAAATATCCTTTTAGGATTCTTTTCTTATTACCCCATATAATTTTGGTGCTCTAGGGTTGTGTGTAATCATCTTAGATAAGGAATTCAAAAAATTCAAAAAATGATCGTTGTGCATGAGATCCAATGAATTCATGTCAAAGCAAGTTAGTTGAAAAACTTCCATGAGACCCTGCAGAATTAAACCAAGCCCCATAACTTAAAAAAAACTCATATGGCTTAAAGGACAGAGAATAAAGTTACAATTTTCATTTGCTTACAAAGCTGGGGTAGGAAAGCAAACTCTCTGCAGTTACTAAATGGAGTTTGTGCCGGAATTGTTTCTGAAATGTCAGGGGAAACACAGCACACTGGCTAGTAATTATCTGCAATAATCAAGATGGAAAGGATTTTACCCTTTCAGACAGCTACATTCCTCTCCAGACATCTAAAAAGACATAAAATAAGGAAAAGAGACATTTTTCATTATCATCTCACTACCTTTAATCCTTTGTGGCTCTAATTTTAGGGCAACAGCTCTTTCGGATGCAGGGTACATGCACCACTGCTATTAGCTGAGAGATGCTCATATTGAGCAGAGATTTTTCTGTGCTGTGGCTTGTCTTCTATTTTTAAATGCTCTGGACTAATAGTGTTTGTGATGAACTAAAGCAACCTGCAGAATCCTGCCTACAAAGAGTAAGTAGAGGGTGTCTTCGACTCCAGAGGTCTGAGGTGTATCATATTTATATATATTGCATGCCATGCACATCTATATAATTTTATGTTAATAGAAATACTTATTAGCACAGTAAAAGGGGTTACATTGAACAAGTTTGGGAGTTCAACTTGCTGTTTTCACTTACAAGACACATCCAAACGTGAACCATTCTGCTAATTTTGTGGCTGACACCAAGGTGAATGGTGCAGTATGCTGGAGGGAAGGGATGCCACCCAGAGAGTCCTGATAGCCTTGAGGGGTGGGCCTGTGTGAACCTCATGAAGTTAAACAAGGAAAAGTGCAAGATCCTACACGTGGGCTGGGCAATCCCCAGTATCTATCCAGACTGGGTGATGAACAAATTGAGAGCAGCCTTGCAGAGAAACACTTAGGGATACTGGTGGAAGAAAGATTGAACATGAGCGAGCAATATGCACCTGCAGCCCAGAAAGCCAAACCATTCCTGGGCTGCATAAAAAGAAGGGTGCCCAGCAGGACGAGAGGGATGATTTTGCAACCCCTACTCCACTCTCATGAGCTGCCAGATGAAGTACTGCATCCAGGTCTGGTTCCCAGTATAAGACAGAGCAAGTCCAAAGGAGAGTCACAAAGATGGTCAAAAGGCTGGAGCTCCAGAGAGAGTTGAGGGAGTTAAGCTTGCATGAGAAAAGACCCTGGGGAAGCCTTGTAGCATCCTTCCAGTTCCTAAATGGAGCTTATAAGCAAGACAGAGACTTTTTAGAAGGGCCTGTGTTGACAGCACAAGGGCCAAAGTTTTTAAGCTAAAGGAGGGTGGGTTTAGATTTGACACAAAGAAGGTTTTTCTGTGATGAAGGTGGTGAGGCAGTGGCACAGGTTGCCCAGAGGAGTTGTGGGTGCCCCGTCACTGAAAGTGTTCAAGGTCATGTTGTCCATGATTTTGAGAAACCTGACCTAGTGAATGATGTCCCTGCCATGGCAGAGAGGTTGCACTAGGTGATCTCTAACGGCCTCTTCCAACCCAAACCATTCTATGATTCCAAGTTTTTCAAGTTCATGTTGTAAAAGTATAGGAAAGTGCAGTAAGTGGTTGCGGGGGTATTTTGTGATCTTCACACTCTGATCACAAAGCATGGATGTTTGAACAGTTGGACACCATACATCTTCTTTTGCAAGGCTGCATTTCATCTGTAACACCTAGTGTAAATAAGTAAATTCTTTTTAGATGCTGTACTCTTGTACTTTCGAAATATTTTGCAAATTTTCCAGTATTGTATTATTTTCCTTGCTTGTGGCTTATGTTTGAATGCAGCTAATGAATTTTTTGTGTTTGGGATAGAAACACTCTCCTGTTTCACCTGAATAGAAATTCTGGGGGTGTGCCTTTTCAGCATGAGGCAGTTTATAACTAAAGAGCCAATTTCCATAAAGAGTGCTATTAACAGTTTTCCTATTTTCCTTTTGATTAAAAAAACCCTGGAGAACACCTCCAGGTGTCTTTAAATAGCTTTCAAAGTTTAGATGAACGGATGAGAGCTGCCTTGCTCCCTCCTGAGCACCGGCACTGTCCTCCCTGCAACTGTCTAGGACAATTCTCTGATTTCAAGGCCTGTTCCTTATGTTTGTGTGCTCACAGGCTTTACTGCCTTGTCTGCTTAGTGGAACACAGGATACCATGAAACTTACAGAAATACTTCACTCTGTTAGCAGTTTGCTACACTAGGAAAATTTAGGGTCAGGGCCTTGGGATGCATTCTTAGCAGGAAAAGGCATTTTGCTCTGCAGAAGCTGTGGATTTTCCACAGTACATCCACTAGGATATTGAACATTAAATAAAATCTCAGAGTACGAGTGAGGGCAAGGTTGTAGGGAGAACTATCATCTTACCTCTTTTTGTTACTAGTGATAGTTTTGGGGAAAACAGATGAAATTTTAGAACTCATTCAGAGAAATGTTTCTGTGCTCGAAAGCTTATCTATGATCCAGTTGCTATAGTAAGTCCAGTAAATGACACTGGTTCTCCTTTAGAGAATTTGTTTGCTCTTTATACCTTAAAGCAAGCCAAGCAATGTTCACATTAACAAAATTGTATTGAGCACCAAAGGTGAGTTATCACTTATCCATTTCTTGCTTTTACTTTGTATGTGGGAACAAATTTTCAGGCAATATTACCCCTAAAGTAAAAGAAATGTAAACTGACAGGTGCAAATCAGGACTGTATAATTTGATGCTCATTGGAGACTGCTTTTCACTTGAAATTGTATGAAAACAGGTTTGGGAGCCTCAGTTAAGATTTATAATTAAGAATGTATTGCAAGTGATACTTGCTCAATTAGACAGAAATCATATTCTTGGTTGTCTGGCAAAGGCTGTTTGCCTTGGTTAAATGAAGTGTTGTAGAGTAAATTACTGGTTGCACAGCACACAAAAATAGTCGGCATTTGGACCCATAATCAGTGTTTCTACCTCTGTTTTAGTTTCGTCTGATCCTGTGAGATATTGAGCATGTGCTGTCAATCATGGTAGAGTGCCCAGCAGAGAGAAGTACAGCATATCGGTAGGAGAGGGGTTGTACATTGGGTTTTTTTAAGTGTTATTGAAAATAACTTTCAACTGTTTTGACAATTTCTTAGCCTTTTGGTGTTCTAGAAAGTGTTGAATGGTAGTGATGAGTCAGGATTTTCCTGCCTCCAGCAATAATCTGAGCAAACCTGAATGAAATGAAAACAATACCAGCTGCTCGGCTCAGCTGTGCCCTGCACTGGGTCCACTGGAGCGGGCTGGAATCCTCTGCAACCCTCACTGCCAGCTCCTCACCATTTATACCCAGTGCATCTCCCTGCCTTCCTGGGTTGTAGATCACAATTCTTGTCTTTTGAGGCCTGTTTCACAGAAATATGCGTCTGTACAGGAATGCGTACTAAACAAACTTGTCATCCCGAAAGCGAACATTAATTTAGTAATAATTCATATCCTGTTTATTTAGATTCTGATTAGGGCTTTGAGAACTACCCTCCTTTTGAGAAATCAAAAGCAATTGTTATCTTCCCTGACACTCCTGGAGTATAAGCTGTGTCAAGAGTGTCAAGAAGTAGAGGTCAATGCAGCTGGAGTTTATCTGTCACTTTGCCTTTCTCTGCAGAGGGAGCTGCTCCTAGCCTTCCTCCAGCCCCCTGCAAGAATTATCTGCAGTTTGCTAGGTGGTTCTGGGACACACAGTGAGGATCACGGTTGAGGCAGTGCAAATCTGCTGTCCTTCAGCACAGTAAGTGACAGAGTTTGGTTTATATGCTGTGTTTTTAGCAGGTGGAAGAATAGCTTTGAAAGGGCTATGGCTGCAAGCAAAAATTAAACTTGGTGTTTTCAAACATGGCCATTGCATGCCCGTGTGCTTACAGCAGATTTTTGGAAGCTTTCCACATTTCATGCTCTCCAAAGGGAGCAATGCTTATTGAATGAAACCACTATTTTTTAGCAGTTCTGTTCTGTAGCAGAAGGTGTAGCTTTTGTGCCTGTATTTGTAAAGATTGAAGTCTATCCACGCTAAATTCTGTAAGGCTTTCCCACATAGAAGTGAGAGCTGGAGAAGGGTCCCAACCACAAGACCCTCCTTGATTCATATGTCTTCACTTTAAGGAGTTTGGAATCCAGATATCTACTGGATTTGCCACAGCAAAAAATCTAAAAACTTGTAATAGCATCTGGTCTTTTCAAACCCCAATTTTAGCTACGTTTGAACGAGATAAGAAGATATGTTATTAGGACTTATTTAAAGTTGATATGCAAAGGAAAATTGCATGTGAACTGCAAGCTTTTCTGCATGATTTTCTGACATGTTAAAGCTGTTGCTAAGAATACAACAGGAAGTCAAAGATCATATTACAACCTGAAATTTAAATTAATTAATGCAATAGTAGATGTTAGTTTAGGAAACCTACTTATCAAATGAAAAGATCTGCAAAAACATCCCCAGGTTACTGCTGTGGAAATTCCTTTCCCAGATGAATTTGATTTGATTCCCAGTAAATATGAACATTAATCAGCACACTAAAATGTATCTTCCTAGAATATTTGGGTTTACTTTGTAACTAAACCTTTCATAAAATAAAAAAAAAAAAAAAAAGGACCGGTAGGATGGGTCTCTCACCTAACTCAAAAAGGGTCATTCTAACACAAAGTCTGCATGGTTTTACATAACCTGCAGCATCTGAATAACTTCCAGAACTTGAAGCTGCTTTTTATTTTCATTTACTTCCCACATTCTATGATATAATTGCCTTTGTGTGTTTTCAGATTTTCTTCTATATTCTTCTTTTTTAGCATGAGTGTGCTGTAAATGTAAGTCCAGTAGATGTTACATTTAGATGTGAAACATCTGTTAAGGGGCTGTCCAAGATGAAAGTCAAGACTCACCCTGACAACAGGTTTCTGCTGAGCTGTAAATACAACATCATGACAAAGATGACAATAGTGACCCTGGTTTTGGGTACATAATTTCTCAATCAAGTAACTTAAGCCAATCCCTTGATTGCTTTGCACATTAGGACCTGAACTTAAACTGAACTTTGATTCCTGTTAAGGAGCTGTCGCAGGGAGAAGAGCCCTGGGAAACTGCATCCATACCGGCCTGAACTTTCCAGATGATCTGGTTCATTTCTGCCCTAAATCTTTCAAAAGCTGTTTCTTCGGTAAGCTAATGAAATCTGTTTCTGGAGGTGTTCTGGACATTCACTACTAGAATCTAATCCAGGCTCACATACGCACATTAATGGTGGATACTCTATCTGAAGTTCTGCCTACTGCTTTCTAATGACTTCACTTTGACATCTGAGAACAAAGCATAAAGGGAGTCTTTTGTTTCTCCACTGTTGTGTAATGGGTGGCAGGTAAGCTTTCAGTGTAGCATGTATTACTTGGGGGGAAAGCTTATATTTAAAGATAACGGCTCAGTAGGGGAAAAAGATCTTGCTTATGTTCCCTTTCTGAAAAAGTGGGTGTATCAGTTTGTCTTATAAATGTTATTTGTAAACTATCTGTGCACCGTAGATACAATCCTCAGCATTGTTATGCTCTAGACACTGCTCATTCTTCCTATAACCCACAGTGAATACACTTTTAGGAAGGCTGAGAAAAATGGCATTTTAATTTTTCTGTTTGTCCTGTAACATATTTGTGTAACTATTCCTGATGCTCTTGCAATTGTGGCTGGAATGACAATCCTTCTCTTTTTTTACTTTTCCTACCGGGAGATAACTACCCAAAGCCTCACAAACTCACCAAGTTCTCATTGCAGTCGGTCCAAACACAGCCGTATGCAGTTTGTCTATCAAGGTGTCTTAGTTTAGAGTTGACTAAAACAATTTAGAACTCCTTTCTCAGATTGACCACGCCTCTTTTAAATGTAAAACAAAATTTTAATTTAGAAAATATGTAGAAGGAAAGATAACAGTTCTTAACTACTAAATATATGTATGTATATATATGCCCAAAACACCAGAACAGAACAAATAACTCTGTAACCAAAACCTCTAGAGAAATGAGACTCTGAAGGGATGGAGTGAAACCTCTCCCATAGGCAACGTGTCCTCCTTTGTTCTCCGTCCGAAAGGCGCTGGCCCGGCGGGTGGGCAAAGGGGGCCGGGGGCTCCCANTTGTCAGCTCCCCAAGTCTATGCTGGTAGGGCAAGAAAAAATTCTGAAAAATTCTAAAACTATAACACAAGGTCACCAAACTAATTTGGTCCCATAATCACAGCTTTTTTGACCATTGTTTTAATCTACATGACTGCTCCTATCAGCTTTATACCCTTTTGAAAGAGAAGAGCTTCCAACTGAAAAAGTTTTCATCCACACGAATATATCTGAATCTAAGAGACCACTGCCCTTATTTTTTCTCGTACCACAGGCAAACATGTGCTACAACTTCTGAGAAGCCAGGATCACCTGAGGCTTCACTAAACAGATGTATTTGCAATCTCAGAGTCAAATTTCCCACTTGTGAAAACTGGCAAAGTTTTGTTTAAATTGCTGGAGAAACACCTAATTGCGCCATTTGATTATCTGATTATGAGAATCTGACAGATCCAGCATTTCACTTGTATTAAATACTAGTTACATTGCTTAGTCACATATGGAACTTTCCTTCCTGCAGGTAATTTATTTCAGAAATTTTATTTTATCCAATTTTTTATTTCTGGTATTCCAGAAAAAATGCAAGGAAGACATCTATAAGTGAATCCTTAGAACACTGGAACTGCGTCAGCCAAATCAGGTGTATGAGCAAATACAAGGTCCATAAATGACCTTTAAATGATGTCTCATAGTGAGAAACTGAACTACCATCCCTGATAAATCAAAGGTTTTGTCATTCATTTTTTTTTAGAAATAATAAATGTATTAAAAATGAGACAGAAAGTAAGGTTCAAAAATATTTCTCCAGAAAATTGAAACAAAACCTCACATTACCTAGAGAAATAACATGCCTAGCCCTTAAAGGGAAAATAAGAGACTGTCTAAATACAGATGTTAAAGTATAGCATTACTGTTCGTCATCTCAAAGGAATAATCCAGTACTTGTTTTTTCAATGAGTACTTTTCTTGGTCCACTGTGTACGTTGATATTCAGGAGTATGCACAAAACCTGCACTGCAGGATGCTGTTCCTTCTAGAGCAGATCATTAATATCCGAAATGGAGGTGAATGGACTTATTATGGGGAAGTTCCAACACAGCAGAACTTCTTGTTGATGAAGATTCTATTCCTTTATAAGTGTGGATGCTGTAGTCAACTCTTACTAAGGGGGATAAATAGACTTGATTTTATATAACCTACTTGCAGCTGAAAGACAACAAATATTAATTATTTTAAAAATTGTGCTGATGTTTTTTGCCCGCAGTGGCTGAACATGATAGAAAAAATACATTAATTTTCATAAAAATTCTGTGAAGCGATCAATCTGAATGTTTAGCTTTGATCAAGACAACAAAACCATTGAAAATTGAAGTGTTATACTCAAAATCATGAACATGAGGCAAAATCTGAAATCAAGACCTAATCTGGATTAATTGTCTGTGCTGAAACCCCACTATCCTCTTTTAGACAGGAGACATAGAAAAGGTTTGCAAACTTGCTGGATATTCAAAATGAGCTGTGGCCCCAAGTTGCCAAGTTCACATCCCCAGAAATGTCCAAGTTTGAGTCTTCTGCCTTGCAATGTGAAGAAAGAATGCATTGGGATCTGTATGAACAGAAATTATTTTGGTGTAAGGTCTATCTGTTGCTCTGTTGGACTGTAAATGGCAATTACTTTTCTGTGATTCATGTTTCAGTGTCCTACTGACAAGTAAAAGCATACACATGTAGTGAAGTTTATTGCCAGTACAAATGAGCAGCTGTAGAGAGATTATTTCTTACACCCTGCCACAGCCCAAACACAGAGTTAATTCAGTTCAGATGATGAACAAATGGTTTGAATTGTGCTCCAAAGGATCATGCTAGTGACTACTGACGTGGGACACAACTGCTACCTCTGAAGGAGTGGACATTGTTTGAACAAAAGGCAAAGTTCAGGCAGATGGGATTTTGCCTTTTTTGATCCAGTTCATTAGCAAGGGACCTAGACAGGGGAATCCCATACGCCTAGTCATAGAATCACAGAATCAGGGAATATGCTGAGTTGGAAGGGACCCATCAGGATCGTCAAGTCCAACTCCTGGCCCTGTACAGGACCATCCCAAGAATCACCTGATGTGCCTCAGAGCACTGCCCAAATGCTTCTTGACCTCTGTCAGGCTTGGTGCTGTGACCACTTCCCTAGGGGGGGCCCTTCCAGTGCGCAGCCACCCTCTGAGAGAAGAACCAACGTAAACCTCCCTTGTCTCAGCTTCATCCAATTTCCTTATGTCCTGTTACTGGTCGTGACAGTGAAGAGATGGTTATTTGCCCTTCGTCCTCCCCTCACAAGGAAGTTGTAACGGCAATGAGGTCTCCCCTCAGTCTCCTCCTCTCCAGGCTGAACAGACCAAGTGCCCTCAGCCGCTCCTCATACAGATTCCCCTCGAGGCCCTTCACCATCTTCGTTGCCCTCCTTTGGATGCTCTCTAAGAGCTGAATATCTTTCTTAAATTGTGGCACCCCAAACTGCACACAATATTCAAGGTGAAGTGGCACCAGTGCAGAGCAGAGTGGATCACATTGCTTGTATCCTTTAGCTATCAAAACTTGAAAGATACAGAGGCAATATCTCTTGTTCAGTATTATGTGCCATGCTAGTTATCCTAGAGAGCTTCTTTGGTATTGACATGCCAGGTTAAAATCTTCATCAAGACATATTGTAAGTTATTACCATAAAGTCCATTGGCTTGGAAACACTCAAAAAGATTTACGGTGGTCATATATTGCTATCAAAACTTCTTTCAAGTCCAACTTTCACAATAATCAGGTATAGCTGGCTGTATATTATAAAAACAGTGGAAGAATATTATACTGTTGCCAAAAGCAGCAAACAGTTTTACAGATTTTTGGAAGCAAATCTTTTCCTTACACCCACACATGATCAAATTAGCCTGTAAAATTAATTTTTAAAAGATCAGAGTGAAAGTTTCTGTTGGACAAAGCATATAAGATTGAGAGGAATGGAAAACAGGATAACAACTGGGGAAGAATCAGACCAGAAAACTTTCTTAGCATCTTCTAGATTGGACAAGCTCGTTCTATGACATTCAGGACAGAGTTGCGGTGAGAAAGATAAAAATGGAGAAATCACAGCTATGACAAACATTCTCCTGAGTGAGCCAGGATTTCACTTGGCACAACCAAACCTTTTTTTATCCAACAGGGCCATGGAAAGCATCTCTCTTGCTGACAAAAGAAATTGCCTTCCATAGTATGTCTCCCCTCTGTGCAGTGGCTTATGAAAAATCCCATACCTCAGACTACATCACATGGAGGACTGCAATTTACAAAGCCTCTGCTTAATTAGTGTTAATATATGGAACATACAAACCAGGAAAGGAATGTAATGGGAGAAACAAAATAGTTACCATTTTTAAGTGATATGAACAATTGTTCATAATTAAAAACAGCTAATTGGAAACAGGCAGGAGCTAATACAGTCATGAAAAAAGAAAGAATAAGTGAGTTAAATGGAAACATCAAGGTAAAAAAGAGAAAATATTTCAGAAGAAACCTACAGCTATGGATAAATACATGAAAAGGACACTTTCTGCTTCTCATTAGAAATGTGTTCTGGAGTAAAACTGTGAGCTAGTGATGCTTTTAAATTTTTCTAGGGCATTGAAAATTCTGTGGGATGACGAGAAATGGTAATCTTCTGTGGAAATGCTGCTTAATGTTTATCCTGAGTTGATACAAAACAAGCTATTCTAGCTTAAAGGAAGAGACTGCTCATCACTGGAAGTTTTAAGGGGCCACGTGTGTACTCATTTGATGGGAAGAGGTAAGTGTGCCCTGTGCTTCTGTATGATGTATGGCCAAGAGCAATCCTTAGTGTCATAGCAAGTAAACTTCTATTATGATTGTTATGGTGATCTGGCATTTTAATAGCAACTGAAGGAGTAACTGGTTCAAGACCCATTCCTGAGATACAGATAGGCAAATATCCGTCACGATAGGTTATTTCCCCCCCCCCCTATTTTATCAGCCTCTGGAGACTGAGCTCCTGGAAGTGTTGTTGGTCAAAGTGGCAGACAAACCTTTCAGCCGTGGTGGCTGGTGGGATCCAAATGAGCAGATGATGATGGTATGGTGATGGTTTCCAGCTCTGTAAAGGAAAACTCCTGCTGATTTGGGAGTTCTCTTTTATGAACACCACATGTCTATACTGAACTTTCTCTCTATTTATTTTAAATTTCCTATGAAAGCCATTTCTATGTGAAGGGATAAAGAAGCTACGTGCTTAAAAAGAAAATCAAACTGCAGTGCTTGGAAGTATGTTTATTCAACTGTGAAGTTCACTGTTGAAATAGGGATTGACAGACGTTAGCCATATTTTATCACTACTCTCATGAATGCCAGGACTAGAAGTACTCAGAAGCAGCTGATGCCAACAGTAATCTGAGCCATCAGCCCTCAGCTGAACATGTACTGGGAAGATTTATTCTTGCTTTTTTTTTTCATTGTGCTTATTCCAGACTTCCCACAGCAGATCTTAATGAAAAATATTCCAGATTTCAGTGACAGTTCCAAGAAACTGACAGATGAAACAAAGTGCACCAAGAACTTGTTTCGAGGAAGAGGACACCTGAGACAGGACTTAGGAGAGATGTAGGTGCTTACCTTTGATACTGCAATTCTCAAGACATTCTGTCAGCTGCAGCCTAATGCTGGATGAGTTTAAAATGTGTTGGCAACCTAGTCTTTGACTTCCTAAGCAGCCAAAGCTTGGCTTCTCGCCTGTCCAGAACCATCCTCTTTGTGGTAATGGTAATCACATAGCAACCATTCTATGCCCAAACCCTAAGACAGTGCCTAACTTGAGCAGCCTTCTTCTGTCTGCCTTGTTAGAAGGTGTGAAAGCAGTAGGTGATGGGGAAAGGGCACACCTGCTCAGGACAGTCTCATGCACAACATGCAGCAGCAATGGCCTTTGTCCTCAGGCTGGCACTGTGTCCCTTCAGTGCAGCAGTCCAGTCCATGCATTGCTCGGTCTGCTTGTCTGATGAGGGTGAGAACTGCAAGGCAAACCTATTTTCAGAAAAAGGGGAAAGCTTCCCCTCTTTTACTGAGACTATGTCCCTTTGCCTAAAAATAATTTGAGAGTCATTTTAGCATGTGGGCTGTAATGCTCTTTAATTTCACCAGGGGAGGATTGCTAAACAGCCTACTGGCTCGCATATGCTTCATGGTAAAGAAAATATCCAGTACTGGTTCTTGTTTGAAGGGATTCTTCAGTTTTATGCCTCTTCGTGGCTTATCTCTGACATCTTCACATGAACACACACACAAACATATGCTTTTTTGATTAAGACTCTTGAAAATTTTTGAGAAAAGCAAAAAGGCTTAAAGATTCACTCCTGGTCAATGCTACGTTCAGCTGCATAACCTGTTCATATTCTCCTCACAAAAAGTTCTGCCTCTGAAAAAGGAATAGGCACAAATCATCTGATTGATTAACGGGATGCAGTTACACACAGCATCATTATAAATGTGTACAGTGAACTAGTCCCAAACAGCATAATATCCAAGCATTTTTTTGTTAAAGGATTTAAAAATAACTTCTGCTAAAGCACGTGAAAAAAGTATTTCATAGCTTCTCTGTCAAGGATTTGGAGGCAGCAAGTGCAGGTAAAATTCATTGAAATAGTGTTTTATCGCAGTTGCTTAATTTGTTTTCAAATACGTTTATATGTGTATGTAGAGAGTGTGTGGCATTTCATTAAGGAGGGAGAAATATTTCAATGATTTTTTTTTTGTTTCTATACAGACAACATCCCTGTGCAAGCTTTGGAGGCAGGCGGAAAAGAGGAAAAAAGAGCAGAACTTTTATGTTTTCCAAAAGCACTGTGATGATTTACTGTGCCTTGTAAGAGCTCAGAGGTGAGGTTAGAGATACTTTTTTCCCACTGGGGAAAGCTCAGTGGGATTGCTGTGGAGGATTTCTTCAGCAGTATGCCGGAGACCAGTGTTCACCACAGCAGTTTGAGAGATGCTGCTTCTGCTCGAGAGGTAAGGCTGCATGCTTCCCCACCTCTCTGAGAATCCTGCTCTGGAACACTTGCTTTGATCCAGAAATTAGGAAAATCTGTTTAATAGCAGTGCAGAGAATGAGTTGCAGAGCCATTTATAACAGCCAAAATAATTCAGTCGTGACCTCTTCATGTTCCCATAAAACTGTTTTTCCCTCGGCATCAGGAGATGAGTCAGCAGTAGTGATAACAAGAGTTGGAGAAATACTGGAAAAAACAAGTGTCCCAAGTACTTTGCCAGTGAAAAATTAGGCTTCAAAGTGATTTCTTCATGGAACATTTTTTCTGTCTCCAGGACCCCAAACTGACTGACTATATTAAAGAAAGAAGAAAAAGAGGGAGAGAGAGAGGAACTTGGATGATATTTCTCAGTGTCTGCCAATATCTAACATGCTTTTGGAAAAGTTGCATAACACCACCTACCAAGAGAGCCCTGGGTGAATAGATGCTAGTAATCCTTTCTATTTGGTGCTATGCTTGTGGTTTTGCAGAACTGACCCACAGGGCCTCATTTTTTTGACTGGTGTAACAGGCCGTATTGTTTCTTACGCCTATAGGGATGAGGAAATTGTCCTTTGAATGCAGCCTGACAGATCACATGCCTGACCAGAATTTACCATCAGCTCAATTATACTTCCTGTAGGATACTTTGAGTGATGGGTAAATTTGAATGTCCTCTTTTGTGAAGGAGAATTTTTGCCTCCAGTGATCAAACATACAGGTAGGATGTTAAGGAACTTGCAATATGAGTGTTCTGCTTGAAATAATTTAAAGAAGGATTGTTGCAAATATTTTTTTCTGGTTTACAATGTTTTCAATCTCGTTTCTTCAGATATTTTAATCTACTCTGCATGACAAATTAAAAGCAGTGTTGCAAAACGTTTTTCACTACACATAAGAGTCAGCAATTTCAATTTTCAAATGAAGGAAAATAACTTCTAATATTTATCGTTTCGTTTTCATGGCCTTTGGATAATGGCTATGAAAAAAATGGCAAGGAAAATTATAAAAGAATTTTTTGGCCCATCTTCATGACAATGAGAGACAAAACTGAAGAGGTGCATTCCTATGTTTGAGGTAGTTTATGTCCAGGTACCTACGTCTCCAAGGCTGACACCAACACTGAAAACTGCAGCCTGAGTCTGAAGCAGGCAATCTGCCTTCTGAATAACAGTCTAGCATGGATGGGACATAATTTCTTTCCTGAGGTTTGGGGCCTACCTGTCATCCAAAGCTACTGTCTTTACAGTTTCATTCAGATAATGGCCCTAGCAGACTGCCCTTGCACAGACATAGGTTGTGCCTTGTCATACCACACCTCTGACAAAAATCTTGTCAGGTTGGGTCTTTTGTTGGCTGGGCTATGCCTGGGTGTTGCTGGAGGACTGTGCATCCAGTTGCCCCCGCAGCAAGTTCAGCAGAGGGTGACAAAGATGATTAAAGGACAGGAACATCTCTCTTATGATGAAAGCCTGAGGGAGCTGCGCCTGTGCAGCCTTGAGAGGAGACAACTGAGAGGCGACCTTGTCAATGTCTATCACTGTCTGAAGGGAGGGTGTCAAGAGGATAGATCCAGGCTTTTCTTGGTGATGCCAAACAAAAAGACGAGAGGCAACAGCCAGAAACTGAGGCACAGGAATATGAGGAGGAACTTTACTGTGCAGGTGACTGAACGCTGAAACAGATTGCCCACAGAGTTTGTGGAGTCTGGACTGTCTGGACACAACCCTGTGCAATGTTCTTCATGATGATCCTGCCTGAGCAGGAAGGTTGGACCAGATGAGTCACTGTGTTCCCTTCCAACCTTACCCATTCTCTGATTCTGTAATCTGTCCCTTCAGATCCCTCTGGGGCAGAATTTCCCGATGCTGGTGTGCTGTGTAGCTGGGACAAAGAAGCTCTGTGGCACCTACCTACAGAAATAAAACCATCCAGAGGACTTTCCAGTGATAAACAGAAGAAAGAAGGGGCTTTGGGCATTCTTGAAGGTAGGTAACAACTGAACCAAAGTATTGCGACTGCCTTTGAGGGTGAAAAATTGCCTATTTTTAACATGTTGCAGAAAATGTTTGTTGCTTTGACTCTAAAATGATGTTAATTGTAGCAATTAGTCTAAAACAAGGTGTTTCATAAAGTGTTGCCCAAGGTCTTTGCTCTCAATATCTTCTACTTGAAACAAGTAAGTGGGAAAAAAAAGACCATTGCTATCTTGTTTTATTGTTCTACTTGTCACTATCCTGTGCATGATGCTTGACAATCTGACTGCACACCAACAAAATTTTTGCCTTGATCCTCTCTCCTCCTAGGAGGGTGTCTATCAAATTAGCTGGGATTTGAATGGAACCTGCTGAGAGGACTATAATGTTCCAGCTTTTTCCGCCTAGAGCTGTGAGAAATATTCAAAACAAAACCTAAAAGTTTTCATGGGAGCTTAAGCTGAATATCAAATGCAGGGAGGGATTTAGTCTTGGGTGGGAATCATGTAAAACTCCACTTTTGACATAATTTTGACCTGAAACCTGACAATGCTCAGATATTTTGACTGAAGTTACTTTGAGGCTACAAAGCCAAAAGTTAAAGAAAAACTCAGAAACTGCAAAAGTGGCATGAAGAGCTCAGACTTAACCCAGACATCCTTCAGATTTCGTGCTGCATTGAGCTAGGTGCTGCTTAATGTCTCTGCTTCCAAGTAAACAACAGGCATACTATTAAAGCATTGCATTCTGTTGCAGGCACAGACACAGACTAGTATATTGTCAAGCCTGAAAATGATCAAATCAGTTTTGTATTCTCAGGAAAAAAGTCATGAATTATGAGAATAGGAGTGTTACTGGTGATTTTCCCTAAGATTTGCTCAAGGGCATTGTTTAGAATCCCAGCAGAGATAGAGCTTTTCTGGATATCTAATATGAGTTGTTCATTGCTTGCTGTTGCCTTAGGACTGTCCAGCCATCTCAACCTTTGATATTGAGCAGTAACTTGGAAGTAATCTTGTGCAGTGTATTTATGTTGCCCTCTATTTAAAAAAAAATAAATAAAAAATGCTTTATTCTCATCTCGTATTGCATTAGGAATGACTACAAAAAATCAACGCTCAGCAGCAAGTGGAAATAACAGCGGGATTTGCCTAGTTATTTTGCCCAGACTGATTTTAGTGGAAAACCACTATCAGATGGAAAAGAGTCTGTGTTGTGTTTTCAGATGAGAATATTCTTGGGAGAAAAAAAGCTTTTCACCATAAAAATGTTACTGCAGAGGATCAGACAAACATTTCCAGCTCTCAGAACAGTCCAAGTTCTGAGAGCTGTAGTTCCAACAGACTCAAGGAAAAAAGTCAGTCATGTACATATATGTGAATTCTCTCATATGAATAAAAGCAAAGGAACTTTGAGCTGCCGACTCCCAGTTTTTTTTGTCAGCAAGGAATTTTCTGTCTGGAGGCAAAGAACATCTTATTCTCTCCCCTGCTTGTCTCCCTAACTGGAAGCTGCAGTATAGACGTGCATAAAAGGATATGCTTTGAGCATACCTCCAGGGTGAGCTGTCTAACCGAGGAAACAGTTTCATCCTGTCTGTTGTGAAAAGAGCCTGGCTCAACAGAACACCTATTTCATTGCTCAGCAGGGCAAAAGACAGCAAGGAGAAAAGACTCTGACAGCTGAAACTGCAATACATTAATATTCATATTTTTTGTGTGCAGCATTTTGTAGTCTGCTATAGAATTGTTTGCCTTTAAATGGGGTAGCAGAAGTTGCAGCATTCTGCTTTGTCACTGCTTCAGACAAAACCACACGTGAATCACTGAGGAAAGAAGGCATAAAATTCCAGACCAGATCTGTTGCTTGCTGCAGAGTGGGCTATGCTTTCAATTGGTTTCCATCATACACCTTGCATTTGGGTCTCACAGGTGCCCAAATGGAACTAGCAACTTTCAAAGGCAGGACTAATAGTCTAGCAGTGTTCTCTGCAGGGGAACCATGAACTGTGATCTGTCCAAAATCCTACTCACCTGCGTGCACATGACACCTTTGGCAAAAGTGGTCATTTTAAATCATGAATTTAATGGTGCTCCCGGAAGAGTATGTATAAACTAGAAATTGTTAAGTCTGTTTCACTGCCAGGAATGCCACAGCTGCCAAATTACTACCACAAATGGGACACAGGTTCAGTAATTATGATGGTCTTCATTCAACAAATTTTAGAAATATCCTATCTAAAACCTGTGAAATTAATTTAAGGTATTTAAGATTAAGCATATGCACATTTTCTATGTAGTATTCTGGAAGGATAGAAGCATAGCTGAACCAAGCTCCAGATGCCCTGTTTTCTTGCTGACATTGTTTGTAAGTTGAGGGTAATATTCGTCATCAAAGACAAACAAAGGGAGGATGACTCAGTCTCACCCTCACTCAGAGGGGAAGAATCCAAAGGGAAATGGATTTCCCTGTTTAGAGAAATCCATGCAAAGGGAACTCAGGTTTTTCTGAAACTGAAATGCAATCCTGTTAAAAACTGTTTTTCTGCAAACACAGCTGAATTCTCTCTTACAGAGAAAAGCTGAAGGAAAGGCTTGATATTATGGTGAACTGCTTCTTGAGGAAACACGCAGTGATTCTAGTCTCACATGTGCTCCTTCTCAGATCAATCATAGAATCATAGAATTGATTGGGTTGGAAAAGACCTCCGAGATCATCAAGTCCAACTCTTGGTCCAACTCCAGTCTGTTTACTAGATCGTGAAAAGTACTTTTCAGATACCAGCAGCACCTCAACCACAACTTTCTGTTACTTAAGCCAAGAGCAAAAGATAGACCTTGTAAAGTCCACAGTGAATTCAGTGCAGATTAAATAACCTTTTTATTAGCCGCACCTCCTCCTGTCAAAATCACTGGTGTAATAGTGACAGCCTATTTTTCTTACGTTCTTAGTGTGAGGTTTTTTTACGGATAGTTAAACTTGTGAAGAAACAATGCACTGAGCAAAATGATTAAAGACAATTGGAAGATCACATTAAATGCTCCTTTGGGTAAGTAAATGCAAGTTGAAAGGTTCAAGTACTGAGTTCATCAGAATGTCTCAGAAAAATCATTCATTATTTTTTATGAACTAAATATCTCACTATGAAGAAAGCTTGATGGATGGTGACAAATTAGCCATAAAGGACCTCATAAGTAGCAAGAGGCCATCAATCTGGAGTAGTCTGAACTTCACTTTCAGCATGCCGAGTAGGAGAAATAAGCTGTAATTAATATCAAAGATATTTTGATCATTGTCAAATAACTATTAGAAGGTGAATAACTCTGCAGAGCTCATAATACTGAAACTCCACCTTTCCTTGGATGCACCAGCACCAAGCCTCTCCTGTGTTTTTCATAGTTTCCCTGAGCAGAGAAAGAAACTCCTTTGCTAGTTCTCAGTACAAGATTTGCCACGAGGTTTCACCAGGAGGGGAACATAGCTGGATTGAAGAACTAACCACTGAAGGGATTAAGAGAAACGTGGGGATGATTCTCATGAACTTCTGTCCAGCAAGGGAGAGAGAAGGAGGGCAATTCTTTAAAGAAATCTTTTGAGTCACATTTTCTAAACTGCACAGCTGCATGTAATTTGTGGAAGGATAAGGTTTATCTGCAGAACACTTCAATGTAAATGAAATCTGGACCAGGGGGCCAGGAAGAAAAGTACAGTGCCCACTTAAGTCATGTAAACCCTCATGGTGGGCTGCTATTTTCAGTGGAAAATTGCATCAGAGGCATTCGTCATAAACAACTCAAAGAAAAGTTAAGCAATGCAATATCCAAAATGAGTCTAAGCAAAATGTGTTTCAGTTAAATAACATATTTGGAATATACTGGACTCTTATTTGTGATTTTCCTTAGGGCAGTATTAGGACAATAACAAAACAGATGAGGCAGAATGCTTGATTTAAAAAGGTTGGGTCCTCAAGAGCTGATTTACTGTCCAGCGAGGCTCTGCAGGCTGATCTTCCCAGGAGCAGCAATTCCCAGGTTTGGAATGCTGAGGCAAGAACCTTGGAGCGCAAAGCAGTCCAACTGTGGCTGAACATAAGGTCACAACCAAGAACAGATGAGATGAATAAATCTTTATTGGGCAGGGCTGCAAAACATTAGGTAATGGGGTCAGTGACAAAAAGAACTTCTTCTGAATCATACTCCAGAATGTGCACAAGAACAGAAGTTTAGGCCTCTAGCAAGGGGCAAAACTCATGTTTCTGATGCTGATAGGAAAAAAAGGAAAGAAAAATCATGCAAGAGGTTTCTTCTACTTGTGGAAGTGCATGCATTGTATACACCTACAGTGTTTCAGTTTGCAAGAGGTCATGGTATTTTCTGTAGCTCAGACTGGAGGCAAGTGCTAATACAATCCTTTTTACTTCTTTTCCAGCTTCCATCTTCTGGCTTCTTCTCTCCATCTTTCTCACCTACAGATGGAGAAACTGAGCTGAGAAAAAATCAGAACCCCCCCACCCCAAACGAACTCAATTTCTGGGGAAGAATTTCAGTGCTCCTTTCCACCCTGAACTGTGGTTGATATTTAAAATATCCCTTCTCCCTATGGGAAATAAAGTTCTGAGAACTCCTTGCTCACAATGAATGAAACACTTAGTTGTGAATCATGTTGCAATTAATTTTTCTGTTGAATTGGATTGCACCCAAGGGAGATGATGACACCATTGAGGGGCTTGCTTGGTGAAACCTGAGCTGTCCGTCTATTCAGGTCAGACACCCAAGAGCCTGTGGGCTAGAAGTTTGGGGCCCTTCTTCAATTAATTTACCGAAACATACACTATGAGCTAATTCCTCAGAACAAGGACTGATCTTCTGTAAGGGGGGAGAGCTGCTAAGAGGTAGTGAGACCTTGAAGAGAGGGCAAGAATATCAGAAGGAATCAATCCCGGATCCAAAAGTGGATCCAGACTTTAGGTCCTCAGTTGATCCATTTGAATGATCTGTGCTGTGACTGCTGCTCTGTCCAGGTTAAGGACTCATCCAGAAAGACTCTAGTTGCTCTGCTGAGAGGCCTGTGGCCACCTGTGGGATGCTTTGGTCCCTGCTTACTCATGTCTGTTCCCGGGCCACCTTGTTCCAGAGGTTTGCTCTGTATCAAAGCAACACTGCCCCCCTCTCTACTCCAGGTGTGGCCTCATCTGCTTTGGGTATGTAGCACTATTCATCTCAGAAGTGCTCTGAACTAAATTGTGAACTTTTCAGGTCAGGACTGACTAGGCTCTTTTTTTCCTCTCACTTCCAAACATCATGAACACTTGTGCAGTACAATACAAACAAGCAAAAACCAAGAAAAAATGGAATTGTACACGGTGTGCAAAACTCATAAATAAACTGTTACTGAGAAGAAAACACACTTCAAAGAGGAATCTGAAGAAGAAAGCAGGTATTCAGTCAACCACAGCTAAGGCTTACTTCCAGTTTAGTGGGCTGTCTAATGGCTTGTTCTCAGAGAGAAGGGACAAGAAACAGGTACTAACACATTTTCCTGCACTTGTTGCTGCAAGAAGAATAAATAAGTTGTGCATTAAAATGAGACTCTTAATAAAACTGAATATTGGAGAAATTGAGATGGTGCAGTTTGCGTGGGGTGGAATCGCACTTCGGATGTGAAGTTCCACTCTTCTATTTCTGTTTCTGATTATATTTGTATTTCTGTTTGTATTTTTGTTTCTATGACTGTGCCTGTGAGGTGTTTTCTGGTGGATTCAACTGAGTCTGCAATGCTTTAAAAGGTTTTAAAAACTAGTATTGTGAAAATAATACTGTAAAGCACAAAATTGTGTGTGAACAGACATGTCATGATCTCTGCATTTACATCAACCAGAGGAACAAATGAATATGAACTTTAAAAGAATGTAATTAACCCAAAGGAAATAACTTCCTGATAGATTAGAAATCTTCCTGATTAATTAGAAAGTAGTTACAGAAAGAAAACCTATGTCTGCTCCCCTCTGCTAAGGTTGGGCTGCCTCTTACAGAAAATGTCCAGTCTTGTCTTAATTGTTTTGTGCAGTGTTGCTATTGTTTATCTCTCTGGGAAATGGTTCTAGTTTTAAGAAGACTAAAGAAATAACCAGTACAAAATGAACTGAAATATCTTTTGTGTAGTTTTTCATAGTTCAGGTGGCCATATGAACTGAGTTTTGTTCTGTAGTTCACATTTTGTCTTTGAGCACTGTGCCACCTCCTCTGAATAGCCTTTCTCATTTGCTTCCTGTACTTCAGATGTGGGGGGGAAGGTGTGCCTGGAATCGACTCACCCGTATAAATAATGGTGCTGCTTTACTCTGGTTTTGGCTTTCCTGAGGTAATTAGTGAGTGCTGGACCAAGGTACTACAGAAATCTCTTTTCTCTCTCATGCTGTCCTGTTATGTGTGGAATTGATTTTCTGACTCAAAGTCAGCACCCTCATCTTGTATATTGTCCCTCTGAAGACTCACCATTTATATCATGTGGGAGTAATACTGGCTGTCATATTATATGGTGAGTAATATAATTGTATAGTACTTGCTTGTGTGGAGAGAGTGGAGTCAATGTCAGGAAACTAGTGTGGAGGAAATACAGGCAAGAGAGACTGCAGGCATATAACCCTATGTTCACTGAATAACTTTTTGTGCTGAGATGTCACTGTGTTGAAATAGATTACAATTTATATTAATATTAAAATCTGAAAGGGGATTTTTTTTTCCTTAGACAGAGTCAGGTTAGTTGGAGTAAAACTGCTTTCCAATGCATGGATTGAGTTACTGAATTCACTGAGAATGACACAGCTTGACTACTCTGCCTTCTTTGGCAGTATTTCTTATCCTGGTTGGCTCCACCTGAAATCTCATGTGCATACCTGGAAAAGAGATTGGTACCTCTCCAGTCTTCACAGGCAGCTGCCTGAGAGGTGTCCCAATCCTAGAATGGTCTGTAGACTGGCATGAATTCATAGGGTGTGCTGAGTTCCTTGGGGTAAAAGTTTGTTGGTCAACAAATAGGAATCCTTCTTCACTGGCTGTAATTGCAAAAAATATTATTTCTTATTCAAGAAAGCAAACTACCAACATTCATTCATTTTCTTTATGATTATACCCTTCAACTATTTACAGGGAAAATGATGATCCTGCCTTTTTCATCATTTAATCCATTCTTAGTCAGACAAGTGTGTTGTATTCATCATATAAAACTTCTCTTTGTACCATTAGTCAGTCTCTGGAGCCCTTTAGTTGTGTGTGTTGCTCTAATCTGAAATCCTCTCTCATTTTCCCATGGAGTGGGTCTTTGCTTTAGGCATGAGGTTCTAGGAAAAATTAGCATTCTGTGAGTAAAGGAAAAGGAGAAAGAGCTTTGTGGAGTGAAAACAGCAGACGCCCATTAGATAGAATTCATTTCTGTTCATAGACTGATCCATTTAGTGACCACTGGAATTATCAATCTCTTCATTTTAGGCCTGATGTGTGGGACTTAGTTTAGGTTAAGGAGGGTTAGGATGTTATTTTATGGTGTAGGTAGACTGCCTTTAAACCCCCCTTGAGGATTGGGTTACAGGGAAAAGGAAAAAGGCTTCTGAAAAAAGGCTAAAAGTGACAGATGCTTTGCAAGGCATGGAACTCTGACTACTTCTAAGGAATTCCCAAAATGTAGCTAACAAAAGTACAAATTCAGATTTACTATACAGGG
This sequence comes from Grallaria varia, assembly GCA_013396735.1. Lineage (NCBI taxonomy): Eukaryota > Metazoa > Chordata > Aves > Passeriformes > Formicariidae > Grallaria > Grallaria varia. The sequence goes on from VWZG01013125.1 coordinate 88,580, forward strand.
TTCTATAGCTCCACTGGATAGCTTTGAATGTATCTGAGCATTGAGAAAGGCTGACCAAATATGGTAGAGAATAAGAACAATAAGAACGATGTGTTTTTCAGAAAAATAAAGCTGGAGTATTGCAAGTATTGAACAGGTTTCACATGTTACTGATCAAGGAATTTAATTTAGTGCTCACAAAATTTATGGGATTCAAAGACTGGCTGATGGGATGGATACCCCTGCACAGGATTTGCTGTCTTCCACTTAGTTGTCAAATCCAAATGACATTCTACATGAAGAGCCGTCACTGTGAAAATATTTATGTAGCAAGAAGTAAATTTAGTACTATTTGACTTCTATCTAGGAGCAATTCAGGATGTCTGAATGACATTATTGGTACAAAATTCAGGTCCTGAGGAAAGAATTGTGAACTGTAATGATATTAATCTTAGGCAATGAACTCATGTACACATCCTGAAAACTGAAATTTACTTGTAATCTGTTCTACCTGTTTTACTATGCATTATTGCCATATAAACTACTGTGTTTGGATCAAACTGAACAGAATCTGTCATTTATTTTAATATGGTTCATACACTTCTATTAGTGCATTTTCACTTTTATTTTTCTGTAACAATTTGTAGTAATGTGACTGACAAAAATAACCACATACATATCTGAACTTAATGTAGATTTGTTAAATTAAAGTAAGGGCCATCTAGATGAGCTGCAGAAGGTCCTTCGGGGCAAAAAAAGGAGATTCGTGCAGTAAGCTGGTGCTGTAAATGCCTGTTTTTGAAATGATGGGCCACAAAGAAATGCTAGTCTCTAACTGGTAGCCTAAGCTCTTCTCCACCAGTAAAACTTTGTCCACCGTTCCCTTGTACTGTTAATTAACCACTTGGACAGCTTCTGTAGGTCCCCTGCACAATAATTTTAGTCTCTGGAATATTTTATTTTAGCTTGGCCAAGATTAATTCAGCTTTCTGTAAAGTTAGCTGTAGTTCAGGGAACAATCATGCATGCATGTGTGTTATATCTCTTTTCTGTACAAGATGACCTTGAATACCTTCACTGGAAATATTCCTATACTGAGAAGCAAGAGCAAGTTCATGTCAAGTAGCAACGTATCAGTTAGTGGATTCATCCTGCTTTCTGTGCATGTTGGCTGGGTGTGTAATGTTCTCCTTTGGCATGTAGTTTGCACATTAAAATCTCTTGGTATTAAGACAGCGAACTCCTTCTCAGCAGGAGGGAACATGCTGAAGGGATGCTGGATTTCATAACTCAGCCAATGCATTATTACTTCTGGAATCTGGGAGACTAACCCCTTATTCCCAGGCACGAGAAATGAGTTTATAAAAGGCACTGAAGGCTCCCAGGGCAGGCTGGAGGAATGAAAGACAGTGCTGTTTGCATGCAGATGAGAGCAGGGAAGAGACAAACTTATGGCAAAGAGCCAGCTTTCCTGCTAGGTACTTCCACCGAGGTTCTGCTCTGTGGGTCACTACAGACAAAAGAAATATCGAGCGTCTCTCAGTTGTAGCCCTGATTCATTTACCATAGGCAAAAAGCCCCATTAGTTAATATTCAGGAGCCTTTAAACAGGCTGCTCCTGCAAACTTTTAAGTGAAAAAACTATAATTGAATGTTGAAAGCTAAGTCCATTATCAACTAACAACCATCTCCTTTGGATAGCTAATACCAGAATGGACAGGACAACACACCAGCTGTACAGGGACTGGGAGGCCAAACAAATTTACCGGAAAATTCCTACAGGACCTGTGTGACAAGAGAATTCTCAAAGGAAGAGCTCTTAAACTGGTAACACAGAGATCAGACGAAAATTGAAACAGCACAATTTAAATATGTCTGTTTATGTGTTACTCCAATGTGTTTCATCAGTAAAATGTTAATGCAAGCTAGGGGTCTAGGAGTGCAGAGGTAAAGTTTTTTGAAAGTGGTTTGGAAAAAGTGTAATGATCCAACCTTGTTTTCTATTTCACAGACTCACAGAATATGCTGGGCTGGAAGGGACCCACAAGGGTCATTGAGCCCAACTCATGACCCTGTGCAGGACCATCCCCAGGAGTCACCCTGCGTACCTGAGAGTACTGTCAAAATGCGTCTTGAACTCTGGCAGGCTTGATGATGTGACCACCTCCCTGGGGAGCCTGTTCCAGTGCCCAAACACCCTCTGAGTGAAGAACTTTTTCTAATATCCAACATAAACCTCCCCTGACACAACTTCAGGCCGTTCCCTCAGGTCCTGTCACTGGTCACCACAGAGAAGACATCAGTGCCTGTCCCTCCTCTTCCCCTCACAAGGAAGTTGTAACTGCAGTGAGGTCTCCCCTCAGTCTCCTCTTTTCCAGGCTGAACAGACCAAGTGACCTCAGCTGCTCCTCATATGGCTTCCCCTCCAGGCCCTTCACCATCTTCGTTGCCCTCCTTTGGACACTCTCTAAGAGCTTAATGTCTTTCTTACATTGTGGCACCCAAAACTGCCCACAATATTCAAGGTGAAGCCGCCCCAGTGCAGAGCAGAGCGGGACAATCCCCTCCCTCAACTGGCTGGCAATGCTTTGCCTGATGCCCCGCAGGATGGGGTTGGCCCTCCTGGCTGCCAGGGCACTGCTAACTCATATTCAACTTGCCATCCACCAGGACCCCCAGGACCCTTTCTGTGGCAGCTTTCCAGCATCTCATTCCCCAGTCTGCGCAAACATCCAGGGTTGCCCCATCCCAGGTGCAGAATCCAGCACTTTCCCTCGTTGAACTTCATATGGTTGGTGATTGCCCAGTCCTTTCATTTGTCAAGGTCTCTCTGCAGGGCCTCCCTGCCTTGGAGGGAGTCGACAGCTCCTCCCAGTTTTGTGTTATTTGCAAACTTGCTTCGTATCCCTACCAGTCCTGCATCCAAGTCATTCATTAAGATGTTGAAGAACACAGGGTCAAATAACTCTGTTTTATTTCTTTATATAAAAATATATTCCCCTGCACATAAAGCAAAGCAAATAATTGCTCCTCTGCATAAATCCTAAAAAAACCCAACAGCCAATGTCTTACAATTTCCCTATTTTCTTTCAGAAGATGGCAGAGCCCTGCATTCCTGTCTCAGGACAGTGTGGCATGAATGACAGAATTTTTAGGGTTGAAAGGGACCTGTGGACATCATCTAGTCCAACCCCCCTGCCAAGGCAAAGTTACCTAAAGCAGGTTACACAGGAATGTGTCCGGGTTGATTTTGAATGTCTCCAGAAAAGGAGACTCCATGACCTCACTGTGCAGCCTGTTTCAGTGCTCTGTCAACCTCAACATAAAGTTCTTCCTCATGTTGAGGTGAAACTTTCTGTGTTTTAATTTCTGCCCATTGCTCCTCATTCTGTAGCTCGGCACCACTGTAAAGTCTGGCACCATCCTCTTGAGACCTGCCTTTGAGATATTTATATGCATTAATGAGATCCCTCTCAGTCTTCTCTAGAGTAAAGAGGCCCAGCTCCCACAGTCTCCATAATAGGAAGATACATCTTACTCTTGAGGACACATGATCAGTTTCTCCTTCTGTTCCCCCAGGCCGGAGTTGCCTTGTGAGAAATTCTGACTTGTATTGATTACAAGAGAAAACTTAGAGGTGGAAGATGACACACCCAGGTAAAACTTCTGCATTGTAACGTAGATGAGAGAAACAGGAAAGGATCTAGCGTGTGCCATGCTGTGGGTGTTCCTTGATACATCCTTGTTGATTTTCTAGGGGCTGATGAAACTGTTAATACCTCTTGGGCTTTACTTTTTGAAGTTTACTCATATTCCTGAGTGTGCTCACTTCATTCTACTTGACAGAAGTATCTGCTGTGTGATTTGAGTTGTCAGGTTAAAATCTCTAAAACAGATGGGTAGAAAACTGACTAGAATTTGCACTCTTGCATTTTGCTGATGTAATAAAGGCAAAATCCCTGTTCTGTAATAAAGGCAAAATCCTGTCACAGGTTTATCGGCTGTAAAAAGTTCAGATTGTTTCTATGTCATGGGATAGTTCCTCTTTGAAACAATCTGATCTGTCATAAAGCATGTTCAAGAGGGGTTGCCCTTTCCCAGGCATTTTTTCCTACATCAACAATGCTGCTCACAGTTACCTCCTTTTTGCAGGTGCAGCTGTATTTAGTGTTGGGATAGAAATGAAGTTAGGGATGGAAGGAATGTCTTAATGAAATGGAAGGCAGTGAGGTTAGGAATGAGTGATCATAGGGAGTCTTCTGCAAGTGGAGCTCTAAGTAAAAATACATGTGTGACTGTGCCCATGGATGCTGGTATTTGTTTTGTTGAGCATGGCATATAATAATTAGAATCCTTTCTCCCAGGTCAGGAAAACTTGGAGGTCTGTGGAAGATGGATACTTAGGTGACGGGAAGGAAATGATTCTGATGGCTAGGTTCTTCAATGGTCTTATTATTTGACATTCAACACATATGTGAATGAAGGGTTTCTGAGACAGTTATACAGCATCCCTTTGAAAAGGAAGTCAAATTGTCTGCTGGTAGAAGTCAGCACTGGCACTGGCATGTTGGCCTCTATCAGCTGTTCAATGGTTTTAGTCCTGTTGCAAATACTACCTGTGGAAAGAGTCTGAATGGTGCAGTGTAAACCAGTCCTTGCAAGACTTAATCTGGATGGTCCTACTTGTTTTCAGTCATTTTACTAGACTGTCAGACACAAAATTATGATGTTTAACAATAATGTTCACTTGAAATGTAAAGCTCTATAATATTCTCATCTGCCAATGTTTTAATTACAGGGTACCATTCGCTAAGGGAAACTAAAATTAGAAGTGGATGAATGGATTTTGATACCCATTTTGAAAGGGAAGATTTTTTTCTTTTTTTTTTTTCTTTTTCCTTTTCCCAAGGAAATTACATTCTTGGGACAACTCAAAACCAGAAAGACCAAAATGGCACCTCCTGAGCCATAGGGCGGAGAAGGCTTTGCAAACCAAAGGTTAGATACAAAAAGACATCTATTTATAAGTGACAAAGAATAACAATAAAAGAGAGAAAAGGGTGGTGTGCACGTGGAGAAGAGTTTCAGGAGACAGGGGCAAAGAAAGCAAGGAAACTTGGTTTGTAGTTTTCTCAGTGATCAGTGAATGGACATTTATGCAAAGTAGGTCAAGAACAGAAGACAACTGCAGCGGTGGAATGGTCCAGTGAGCAATACAGGGAAGAGTGTCTCAGTCTGTAACTGATGGGATCGAGGTATGCCAGTGTTTCCATAGAGTTGGGTTTGACAGGGAGGTCCTGTCATGCTGGAGTCCTCAACAGCTCCTTCTGAGAGCTCTTCCTAAATGACCGTCGAGTCTCACATTAGCTTACAGGGTGAGGGCTGTAGCTTCCAAACCGCAGGCACATAAAGTGCTGTGAGGAAAGGGAGGCCTGAATAAATGTGAGTACTTCAAGATGGGGACTCAACATTGCTACAGAGTACACCTCCAAAATGGGAAGAAGAATGTTCCTTGTGCACAGCTCATAAGTCATCTCTGGTCTCTGTCTATTTGGCTGATTAATCTTGCAGTAATGCTTTGTAATTTTTTTTTTTTTTGATATGCATAGGTACTCTGAGAAAGAGACTTAAAAATAAGGTTTGATTTAATAAAATAAATTAATTTTTAAGAGATTGGACAGTAGTTTAATAATACAGAATATCTTCATGGATTAATGATGTGTATAACATGTTACTGTAGATAATCTACTGTTGTGACATATTTTTAAGTTACTAGGAGATAGTATGGTATCAGTGACAAAGTGTTTCTGTGCAGTGGACTACTGAATTACTATAGACCTTCAGCAGAAACTGTGTGATGTTGCTGATGACAAAATCAACTCCCAAGATAGTTTTCCAAGAGCAGTTTTTCTCTGCAGACTCTCATCGAGTCTGTACAGCAGCACCAGGAGCCAGTGGGAGTTTTGTGTTGTGTGTAATGTGAGCTTGAACACTGTGCATAGCAAATTTTGTCATTGAAGATGACAAAGGTTCAAAATACTGCTTTTGTTTGGCATCTCTCAAGTAGCCTCAATTTGTCCGTACAACATGCCAGGTTCATGCAGACATTTCATACCTCACTATGTTTAAATTAAGAGAGAGGCATGAATCCAGTCCCTGGAGCCACCCTGTTCCCAGACTGTGGGAAACATACCTTATGCAGAATATACAGCCTTAAAATCAACCTGGCATGTGACTGTGGAGTTTGAGGAGTTAGTGGCACTGGCCCTTACACTTAGTATTTCAAACTTAGGCATGTGTAGCACTCTACAAAAACAAATAAAGACGAATGTGAGAGAAGCAAACAGTTCATACCCTGAAGAGTTCACCCTTTAAATTTCACAAGACTGTTGAACGAGTTTCTGCATAAATACGGCACAGAGAACCCAATGGAGCTAACCATGATCAGAAAAGCATGAAAAAATGTTAAAGGTAGATAATGTAGTTACACTGGAAGTCAATGCAAATGCCTAGGTGTGTGTGTAGCTTGATGTTTATGTTTGTCTGCTGTTATAAAAATATAAGACAATGATATTAAGATGGGACACCAGAAGAAAGGAAAGTGCCAGGGCTTTCTGGTAGTCTCAGAAAATGGATGCTAGCAGAAAGGTAGAAGGCATACACAGAGAAATATATAAAGGAAATTTTAAGGAAAATCAGAAGAGTACTTGAACTGAGAGAAGAAATCATTGCAGTTATATAGGTGGCAGAAGTAAGAAAAGCCCTATGTTTGATGGAAGTGGTGGAAGCTGCTAACAACAAAAAAAGTTAATTTGGATACCAGACAACCACAGCTTGGGATTTATACAAAACTGGAAGGAATACAGTAGCTGTTGTAATAGATGCACAGCTCTGGAAAGACAGCAGAACTTAAATATAAAAGAACCGAAATGAGGTTAAGCACTGGCATAATTGTGACAGTATTTCTGCCTGCGGTTTTACTCGAAAGCAGCACCCACAGTCAGGAGCTCAGATGACCGACCCGTGATACGTCTCATGTGAAACTCATACACGTGATATGTGATGTAGCAGGAAGCATACACAGAACAAGGGGACTTGCAGTGCTACTTTGAAAATTTCTCAGCAAATCTGGGTGGACGAATATCTGCTGGAGTTATGGTTAGAGTCTAACTTCCAGTCCAATTTTTTTTAAAAAAATTGCTTATGGCATTCACTAATAAATTGCTTGCAGCTGAAGTTTTCTCCATTGAATGTTCATTTTGTGAGATCCTTTAAATTAAATCCATGCATCTACTTAAGGAATTTTCAATAATGGAAAAAAAAAAAAGCCTTTTCTTTTACGATCTGCTAAGACCACTTCCACTTTAGAGACATAAGAACACATACCCATTGAGACTTATAAGTGAATTGAATCTTAGACAGTCAACTCATTTAAAAAGTTGACTAATACCTGTACTGCAGTAAATACTCAGACTTCTGTGGATTTTCATTCAATGGGATTTGCTGTGACAATGAAAGATAAAAAATGCAACATACTTACGAAAGGAAGACTATGCCAAGCTAATCTGATATCTTGATGCGGTAACTTCATGCCAAATGACATGTGCTAATTATTGAAGGTTTGCCATTGATACTGCAAAGAACCTTATCATTAATAGTGTCCAATGTCAATATAGGGATTTGTTTAATCCTAGGGCTGGGAGTGGGATAGGCCTTGTTTATTTAAATAGCAGGGAGGGGAGCTGAGAGATTTCAGCAATGACAATGATAGCATGGGAAGCAATGGTATGCACTTGCTGTGAGTAACTTCAGAAGAAGGTTTCTGACTGTCTGAGAGGTAAAATTCGGGCACATCTCTGTCTTGGAGGTAAATAACCTAGTTACGAAGATGGAGCTTGATGAATGTTTGGAACCATATGTCATGGTCAGCTGCAGCTGCAGACAGCTGAATCCAGTGGTCCAGGGGAATCCTTGCCCTTCTCAAGTTTCTTTACACTGACTATTGCCATGTAAAATGTCACTGTCCTGCAGGTGTGCACATGTGTATTTTGAAAAGTGAAGATGTTAAGCCATCTATGCTGCTGATTATTTCAGAAAATGCCTATGGTTATTATGGAAGCAATATACTCTGCAGTTTCATAGGAACAATTTAGAAAGAAAAACTAAAAGAATCAGAAGAAATGGGCTTTTGAAAGCATCATGTGTTGTGGTATCACCATGACTGCTGGAATCAGAAAAACAATTTATGTTTATAGAAACTTTTATTCCACTTTCTTAGCACTTAATCTGAGATAAATGGGAGAATATGATTTTTTGTTTGCACTTCTTACTTTGTTTAGAATGGCTACAGGGTGCATAGTTTGCATGAAGAACCTTTAAATCCTCCCTGTTTGAGTTTTTGGTTTGGTTTGGTTTGGTTTTTTCTCCTTTGCTTTGTAAGTGGCCTCCTCACAAGTCTGATTAAGTCAAAGGAGTGAAAACCATGCAGACCACTATGGACATGATTCCCTAGCATCCTGAAAGCTGTTTGGCTTTAGATTACTCAGCTGAATGCTTTCTATGGCTTGGCTCATGCAAGCCTGTTCCTCTATCTCAGATTGCCTGAGCTCCTCTAGAGGTGTGCCCACTGAGAAGATCTCCATATGTTGAACATACAAGTATTACAAATGGATCTCTCCTTTTTCAGTTCCTTATTATACTTTAGAGGGTTCCCAGGATACAGTAAATTGTGTGTAGTTTGACTTCTAGAAGTCTTTTGATCTCTAAAGACACTCTTAGCATGCAGTAAATGTGAAGTACTTTATGCCACTCAGGCAGAGTGTGGTCCATGAAAGAAACAGCCTTTATCATTGCAGTTGCTGCTTTGCTTAAACTGGAAATTACACAGAAGGCCTAGGCACTAACTTCATTGTCTACACTGTTAAATTGTTTGAGCAGTCCCTGGAATGGCTTGTCTCTGGGCAGTCAGCCCAGGCTTCTTCCAGACAGTTCCTGGGCATGTTTTGAGAATTAGCACGGGCAGGGCACCATGCCCAACATGTAGTTTGGATGTGGGCACTCTTTTTTGGATGATAATAGACTTCACTAGTGCCAGATGGCCTCAGAGCCAGAGGGAATAAACACAGCCTGATCGCAGATGCCATGTGCTAGCGCAGAGGATCTTTTGTGCTGTAAAATGACAGCTTAACTTGTGTGTACGTGCGCGTCTCCATGTTAAGAATCTGTAACCTGAAAGACTAGATTTTAGAAGGGGTAACCTCAGACTGGGACTTTGTGGCATCCAGGAAGATGGAGTGGACATTATGGAATTCCTGTATTGCTGAAGAATTCACAGGCACAGATCAAACCCTTGGATTGTATGTTCAGTGCACCTTCTCAAATGGACACTAAGTATAAATTTGGTTTAATCTGTCCTCGGCCACCTCTGGCCTTAAGACAGATTTCTATGTTTCTTTGCAGTTCAGACTGCCTGATATAATGGCTGCGTTACAACCCATCAGACGGATGTTTTTAGTGTACAAATTAGAAGGTATATGTTGTACGCTTTTAGGATGTGGTGTGCTCAAAGATGCAGCATCTACTGGGGTGCCATTACAAAGCTGTGCTTTTGGGAGAGAGCCAAAACAAATGTGCCCTTGACCATTATGAACTGAGAGCACCTCCCGTTATGTTTGAACAATGCCTAGCAAAGTGCTTGTTGAAGTGGTCCAAAATAGAGGTAAGAAGTGACTTCATGGGGAGACTGATCGGGGGTCCAGTGTGTGGTTCCCACACTGGCTCCCTCTTCCTGAGAAACGCAGCTGTACCCCTGGGTGCTGTGTCCATGGCACAAAACTCAAACCTCTTGAATAATCCTTGAAAGTTTTAGGTTGTCCTGTCAAATCTATGAGATAAACTTCTTTCTTTCATGCAGGGAAAATTCTGATAGCAGTATGAGAAAGAGCTCTTCACAGGATTTCTTTTTTGTTTTCCATGATTACCAGTTATCAGGGCTCAAGAAATAAAAATTATTAAATGCTGAAGAGGCTAAACCTGCTGAAAAACCCATGGGTGTGTAGGCCTGTAAGAGTGTCTGCTGGTTTATGACTGTTCCACTTCCACTTGGGAGTACAAATAATTTCCACTGAGGTTTGATTTTTCCCCATAGTCTTTAAGTCAGACAGTGAGTCAGATATAAAGGCTTTTATGTTCAAACTCTTCTCCCACTCTGAAAGTTAATTCTCCTTAAATATAAGGTTAATACTCCTTAGTGTTTTTACTTTCAAAATCAAAAACCTGTTTCGAGGAACAGAACTTGCTACATTATGTTCACATTAAATGAAGAACACTTCAGGAGAAATTTCTCATTAAGGAAAACTAAGAGACTCTGGATGTGAAAAAGCTATGCTAATGATTATTATAATTAGCATTAGTTAGGTTTTTTAGACCTTTTTTTAATCAGTCGTTTTGGAGAATATGAAATCAGGGGTAGGCATGAAAACACTGACTGAGCAAAAAGAGTATGTATTTGAAAGAAACGCGTTCCGATTAGAAGCTGCTGAAGTGCATTGCAATATTGTGCATGGACCAGCGGGTTTCAGTGTTGAGATGTCACTAGAAATGGGCAAAAGTGCTGCTACAATTTTTGGTCTGGTTCGTTACGTTCATCACGATGTGCTAGTTGAATACTTCTGTAGTTCAGGAGCTGTTTTATGCGGTAGGTATCTCCACTTACTGGAGGAAAGACATGTGGCAGGGGACAGTAACTTCTTCAGTCATATGGTTTTTATCCCCTGCTGCAAAGGTCCTGAAACTGCGAGATGACAAAGTCAACCAATGTCTGCAGGAGAGACTTGGACAAAGAGGAAAACACAGTTAGCAATTATTTCAGAAGGAAATATATTGATGATATGAGATGAATTTTCAGTGCTTGTTTGGGCAGAAGGGCAGGAAGGTGTGTTATCTGCCAGCAAGAAAATAGAATTGATATCTTTCCTAATAACAGAAGCAGTGGGTTTTTGGGGGTTTTCCTTTTCAATCTTTTCAGTATGGCTCATTAGTGCTACTCAACATAATCTTGCTTCATAGAGATGGATTTTGAAGAGCAAAGCAGACGCTCAAAGGAAGGAGGATCCTTTTTAGTGAAACATAAAAGATCTGGCTACCTTGTGAAGAAACTGAATTTTCAGTTCAGAGGGAATTGTACAATACTGGAGAAACCAGAAATTAAAAATTGCTGTCTTCAACTGTACTTATTTTGCTGAAGAAGATTTACACTAGTTTAAGACAACTATACAACAGAGGGAAATGTGCATACCTCTCCCGTGGCATTTACAGCATTTGCCAAATTTCTGCTACTGCTGCTGCAGAAGTGCTAGCAGTGACCATAAATGCCCTGGAAATGCTTGTTATAATTTTCTGTCACTGATCAGGAATAACGCAGCATACATTAACTTTGGCAGTTTGGTCATCTGTAGATGCCAAAACGCAGTCATTTCTAGAACTACTGAACAAAAGAAACGACTTTATGACCTAAACATGTTTAACCTGTTAAGACTCCTTCTTACACGTCTTTTTTTCTGTTAAAAACAGAAATCAGGAAAATAGCCTTTGTCATCCTCTACACAAGCGTTTATTTCTGTTTTCATAGGAAAACATGACACTGGTATAGTGGGTATTTGCGGGTACGTTTGTGCAGGAATCCTATCCTATAGGCACAGAGAAGTAAGTATTTGCTGGTGTGCTCTGAGATAAACACTTGGTTGACAAGATGTAATAAGTACTGCTATAGGAAGAGAACATACCAGACTTCTGAAGTTATTCTTTGAGGAACTAAGGAGCACTTCCAAGTCAACTGCCCTTCTCCTTAAGGAGGACTTCAATTTGGTAGAAATTAACTGGGAACATCGCACAGCTGGTACAACCTGGGGCACAAGATTCCTAAAAATCCTGGATGACTATTTTATGGAACAGATCCTAAGGGAGACAACTCAGAAAAATGCCCTCCTGATCTGCTGCTTGTCAACAGAGAGGATCTCGTGAACAAAGTGGACATTGGTAGCCATCTTGGCCACAACAACCATGAAGTGATTGAGTTCAAAATCTCTGCTGACAAGAGGAAAAGTGCCAGCAAAACCTCCACTCTGGACATGAGGAGAGCAGAATTCAGGCTGCTCAGGGAATTAATAAGAAAGGTCCCCTGGGAAAATGTTTTTGTAGGTGGTGGGGTCCATCAGTGCTGGTCACTTCTCAAGCATCATCTCCTAAGGGCACAGGAACAGGCTATTCCCAAATGTCAGAGGTCAAGCAGACAAGGCAGAAGGCCAGCTTGGCCGGACAGAGATCTTCTCTTGGAAATAAGGCAATAAAAGAAGGTGTATGCCCAGCGGAAGTGAAGTCAGGGTGACATGGGAAGAATTCAGAGACGCTGCTTGCGCTATAGGGAGAAAATTTGTGCAGACAAACCTCAGTTGGAGAATAAGCTTGCCAAAAATGTGGGGGACAATAGAAAGAGTTTTTTTCATACATATTAATGGCAAAAACCAATATAGAAATATCATTGACACTTTACAGGAAGAAGGTGATCACCTCTCAAACAGGGACAGAGACAAGGCAGAGGTGTTTAATACTTTCTTTGCCTTGGTCTTCAACACATATGATAAACCAAGGGGGTCTCAGTGCCCTGAACTGGAGGACCATGACTATGAGAATTATTAACTCCCAGATGACCCTGAAATTGTGCAGGACCTGCTACTCCAGCTGGATCCCTACAAACCTATGGGGCCTGATGGGATTCACCCCAGAATCCTCAAAGAGATGGCTGATGTAATCACAATCTCTCAATGATTTTTGAGCAGTCTTGGGAATCTGGAGAGGTCCCTGCTGACTAGAAGCTGGAGAATGTTGTCCTGATTTCACAAAAAGGCAAGAAGGAGGACCCTTGGAAACTACAGGCTTGTCAGTCTCACTTCAGTGCCTGTAAAGTTATGGAGAAGATTATTCTGGGAGGTATTGAAGAACATATGAAAGACAGCACAGTCATAGGTCACAGCCAGCATGGCTTCAGGAGAGGAAAGTCTTGCTTACGAAACCTGATTTGCTTTTATGACAAACTAACCCACCTAGCTGATCAAGGGAAGCCAGTTGATGTAGTCTTTTTGGATTTCAGTAAGGCTTTCGATACTGTCTCTCACAGGTTCCTTCTGGACAAAATGTCCAGCACAGCTGGATAAACACAGCATGTGGTAGGTGAGCAGTTGGCTCACAGGTTGAGCTCAGAGGGTAATAGTGAATGGGGAACATCAGACTGATGACCTGTCACTAGCGGGTTCCACAAGTCTCCATCTTGGGCCCTGTGCTCTTCAATATCTTCATAAATGACTTGGACACAGGACTGGTAGGGACACTAAGTGAGTTTGCAGATAACACAAAACTGAGAGGAGCTGTTGGCTCCCTCGAAGGCAGGTAGGGCCTGCAGAGAGACCTCGACAAATTAGAGGGCTGGGCAATCACCAATCATATGAAATCTAACAAGGGAAAGTGCCGGATTCTGCACCTGGGATGAGACAACCCTGGATGTTTGTACAGACTGGGGAATGAGATGCTGGAAAGCTCATTCCAGGCTCCCCAGGGAAGTGATCACAGAACCAAGCCTGACAGAGTTCAAGAAATGATTAGATGATGCTTTCAGGCACAGGGTGTGACTCCTGAGGATGGTCCTGCGTAGAGCCAGAAGTTAGATTCAATGATCTTTGTGGGTCCCTTCCAATTCAGCATATTCTGTGACTCTGTGATTCCCACTGAGCATGATATAGGTATTATTTCAGCTGTATATTTTGCCCTCTAAGTGCCTGCAATCCATGGTCACCAGAAATAACTGCCCCATGTGGGCAGTTGAGATGCAATCACATTATTTCCCAAGAACATGAAGAGGCAATTTCAATTGCACAGCCTGCACAGTCCTTTGGGCATGTGAAAGCTGAAGACTTTATTATCATTTTACAAGTTTTAAAGTGCCATGAAGTCACCACTTTCTCATGATTCATAGACAAATAAACAACCATCTTGTACTGACACTATCTGGTTTATCTCATTTTCTGTTTTACTACTTTCTATTTTTGCAATGACCATGGATCACCTTCCTGTGTGGTGACGGATCATAGATTTCAATCATTCTTTGGCTTACCACTTCCTTTTTGTCCAACAAATTGAAATCTTAGAAGAAAAGGCAGTTACTTAGGAAATCAAGTGGTTAAGTTTTGTGGATAGTCTCAGTTTTATGTTGGTGCATACTGCAGTTGTTCTTGTGAAAGATTAGCCTAACTGTCACTTGACATGGCTTTTATTTGCAAGGTAATACACAAAAAATATCACTGCATTTATTCCTAAAATTTGAATTTATTTTCCTTGATATTTGCACTGGTCTTGGTTGCAACTTCTGAGAATTCATTACATTAAAAAAATTCAGAACTTTTTTTTTCACTCTAAAATGATACTCCTTTGAAAAAATAATTAAAAAACCTTGCCTTGCCTTGCCTTCCCTTCCCAATGTAATACCACCCCTGCAGCCCCTCCCTGAATAAAGAGAATACATTTAGACAGTAAGATCACAGAATGACAGATGACAGAAGAAATAAATGCATTAGTTTATAATGTAACCTCACTTCAATCACTAGAGTTTTAAAGAAAAAGAAAAAATTTGAAATAGAAGCTCTTCTTTCCATTACGATTCTCCAGATATGTATAGAAATGGTGAAAGAAGGCATTTCTGACTGCATCTTCCCAAAAATTTGCTATGCTTGAAACTAGTATAGATAAGAGAAACAGTATACAAGTAAAGAAGGTTAAAACCCCCCATTTTTTCATAACTTTAGCTAAGGTTCATGCACACCATTGCTCTAAGGTGTCACTTTCCACAGTTTGACACATACAGTCACTACATGCCACTTCCTGTCCTTTCTGTACTACCAGTCCTGATAACAAGCATGAAATCATATATAAAAAAATAACAAAATAGAGGTAATTGTAGGAAACTCCTGATACTTGACAGGTCCACTATAAAATGCTGGCTATGGCTTTGACAGTAACAAAGAGTCCTGCAATGACACATGCTTCCTCTTTTTTCCAGATGAGGTAATGATTAGAACTACTTTTTCAACAGGAAAATCAGGGAAGGGGCTTGACTTGTCCAGAAGTAATGTGGGAAAGCTATTGATGGAGGAATGCGCATAACAAAGGCACTCCCCAAGGTTCCTGGACGTTGGGTGCCACAAGGTGATTAAATGGGAGACAATCATAAGGTTTTTGTCATGAAAATCCTGGTACAAGGTGTGAGTGATGCCTGAGGAGATGACTAAAATGACAAATATAGGGAGTGGGTAAATTAAAGGGACAAAAATACTATTTCAGACATCTGTCTTTTCATAAACTGTCAGTGTGAGGTGGTTGTGAACTTAGCCTAGCACTTCCCCAACTGCTCTGCTATACTGTATAGCCTGAGTGTCCAGGTCTGTCTTCTCTTCATGCCACTGTTTTCACTGTTTGATTGGCACTCAAAATAAAGAGTGCCTGCACGAGGTTGATAAAGCTTGAACCTTCTAACGCTACTGGTCTAGATGTTGAACTGATAGCTACCTAAAGCACGTATATCAAATAAACAAATTTGTATATATTTATGTCTAATAAAGTATCCTCCACCTCTTAACTACAACTAGGAGCTGGAGGTATAGCCAGGTGGTCAGTTTGACAGTATCTCACCTTTGAACACAATGATGTTTTCTTAGTCTGAATCTTCACACCTGTTTCCAGACAGGCTTAAAAGAGGGCAACAAAATCTGTCACTCCAGAGATTGTCCTGCATCTCTGGCACAGCGCAGAGACATAAGAAGTGGTGAATTAGACCCAGGTGATCTAGTTTAACTTCTGTTTGGGGAGAGCTGTATGCACACAGTGAACCTCCCGTGACACAAGCCAAAGTGTGACCGTTCCTGTAGTGTTACTTGTTACAGCTCTGCCCAACCTGTGGCTAACCTCCAAGCTTCAAGAGTTGTGCTATTTTCATCGTACGTTGCTGTGAGGCAAGATGAGTCCCTTTGCCTGTCAGAGCCATTGCAGACCGTTCTGCAACCTCAGCTGTTTTGCTGCAGATGGCATGAGGTTTGTGTGGTTTTCTCTGTCGTGCCAGGAGGTGTGCGTGAGGCTGCTTTTGTGATGTTACTTCTCATAGCTAAGTAGAGAAAACTCAGACCTGAATATGATGTATTTGACTTAGTGGTCTGACCATGACAAGCCAGCTAATGAATATGTAGATTTGGGGGAAAGATAGATCTCACCACTATCTCACTGCATCCTCTCACAGGTTTCTCACCCAACTCATTTTTATACCAACAACAGTAATGTCTTACTAACTGTCGTAGGAGGGCTCTGGTGTCTTCATGGGACTGTGGTCCATGCCTGGCAAATCCTAACTGGATATTGGACTGCAGAAAGGGACAGGTTGTGTACCCATCAGGATCCTGGGCCAGCACGCACCTTCCCAGCAAGCCTCAGCCCAAGGCTTGTCCCTTCTTTTTCTCTTGCTGCACAGTTTTTCCTTCACTGTTTCTTGGCCTTGTAGCAGCCCCTGCTCCAGGGTGATATTTGTAGGATCATCACTTGGTTGCCTGTGTGGTCTAGGAAGTCTGTGCCACTAGGGATTGGGAGAGTGCCCACTGCTAGGTGAGGACCTGTATTGCTCCCAAGTTCTCTGTAACTGGAAACTGCCCTTCAACTCACTGCACAAAGGATGTGATTTTAGAAATACTACACAGACCTTACTTGCTCAAGTGTTAGAGCCTGAACATCTACAGTTAGAACCGGAAAGTGTCCCAAAGGTAGGGCCAAGCACCCTTAAGTTGTAAGAATTCAACACTGTACTCTGAAATGGACAATGTTTCTGGAATGGTGAAATGCATGTGAATGGGTACTCAATAAATTTATGGCACACACAAACACATTGACTGCATTTTCATTAAGTAATTAAGGAATTTCGGGGTTCTGGAGCTTGACCTTTTCTGCATTTAAATTGCTAGAATGGCCCCTGGCATAGATCTGTCTCATTTCAATTATTATTTCTTAACAATTTGTGATTAGAGTTAAGGTTAGCATGTTTAATTTATCAATATAGATGCAACTATCATCAGATTCATATGTAGATAGCCCAATACCATTTAAAAATGCTAAGTAAAAAGGAGGTATTAATACACCTGAATAGTGATGCTAATGTTGTTTACCTGGTGAGATATGCAGCTGGCTTTACTGATACAAGAACTATTTCTCTCAAAACTTTTTGTAATGAGACAGATTAGTTTTTTTGTAAACTTTCTATGTTATTTATGCCAAGATATGTACATCCTGAAGTTTTCATAGAAGTAAATTGTGGTTTTTTTGTTGTTTTTTTCCCCTCTCTTTCACAAATATTAAGGTATGAGGCAGAACAAGCAAATCATACAGGAGAAAATTGTCACCCTAAGTTGCATGAGTGCTTACAAGACACAGAACTGCAGAAGCAGGAGGAGGAACTAGGTTAGGAACAGTTTTTCACCCTAACTCTGAGTGTGAAACAAGGCACTCTTGCTGAGCTCAGATCTATTAATTTCACTCTTTATATCTTTATAGGATTGTGCCTTTTAAAAGTATTATGCCTTTTCAAAGTGAAGTTCTTATTCACTGATGGACATTTAGGCTCAAGTAATTTATGCTCTCTTTATTTATGTGTCTACACAAGAGACATGGCACTGTGCCTATAAGCAATCCCACAGTCTTTAAGTACTTGTCACTTATTTGGCTGCTAGTCTGAAGATTAGAATTAAAAAGAACCTAATGAAAATAAATTTTTGTTAATGAAGCTATTCTAGTTGGTTGGAAACTGTCTTCTGTATTCAAATTGCACATGAAAACACTGGTGTGAAACTTGTCCATGGAGCAGGAAAATAAAGATGCTGCTAATAGTTGCCTAGCAGTACGTGGGAGTTGTCACTGGGGTGAGGAAAGCACAGCAGAATCCCATGGGTTTGCTATGGCAGAAAGCAGAGGTGTACAGAATAAACAGTCATTAGAAAAAATGTCAAGTGGTTTTGTTTGTGCTGTTCCCATATGAAGAATCATGGCTCAGTACCTCCATGCTCTCTGTGGGAGCTCCGTTTGGTGGTCCAGCACTACCACTTTGTTCCCATGCTGTTCAAAACCAGGTCTGTCTATCAACCCGTCAGAGTAATCAGATAATTACGTTTTTCGAAAGCAGGGCTATTCATGGGTGATGCAAGACACAGAGCCGCTGGTTAGTCAGCAGTATCACCCCTCTGATGCTGCAAGGCAGAAATGAGGTACCCTGTGCTCCTGAAGCAAAGGCAATGCAGGGCCAGTGATCTACCTGACTTCTGTGGCAGTGTATCAGTGAATGATTTTGCTGCGTGACACTGTCAGCTCTGCTGTGGCATCCAGGAAATATGAAAACCTGCCCTGGTTCTTTAGCTGAGTCCTGAGTGCCTTTCTCTCTCATATTTCTTGAAAGAAATGCTCTGCCACCTTCGACTCTTGTAGAACTGATTTTGAATTCCAAAAAACGTAACCAGAGTGGCAGAATTTGGCTTAAAAACTGACCAAAGACAAATTCAATCTGATAAGTGTGTAGTTCTGCTAGGCAAGTGAAAAGAAAGAAACTTTTAGAAGCCGCTTTTTCCTCAACCCTGTTTCTAAGGTAGCGATGCCTTGGCAGAAATTTTCCAGTTCCCTTGAAGGTGTTGCTGGGAGCTGACCTTGTGCGATGCTTTTGAGCTCAGTGGAAGTTAAGGGCTCTCAAGCAATCATTAAATCATGCCATTAGAAAGAGGAAAATACTTTATTTTGCTAAGCATCCAGAAAGCAAACCCAAAGTTTTAAAGGTGAATCAGATCTGGCACATAAATGAAGTCATCATCCCGATTTTCATATAATCCACTCCTTATCAAAAACCAGAAAACGTATTTCAAGATAATTACAGATTTTTGAAAAGGTTAGTTTTAGCAAAATATAACACAGTATTCAACTAGCAAGGACACTTAAGAAAAACAAATGGATCATTTTCATCTTTTTAAACAGGGAATTTAATTCTATTAGCCTTTGTACATCACTGTAACTACATACAATATAAACACACATTTACAAAATTAGGCTGGAAATTTTATCTCTACTTTCCAAGAAGGCTCCGATTTAGGAAATATGTGAGCCTGGACTTTTGAGTCAGCTCACTATAATGATAATGGGCATATGAAAAACTCTATCAAGGTCAGATTGCAATTACATATATGTTTTACGATTCCAGAGCGGGTTTGGACAAGTCTGTCTTTGGATTGTCTGGCCACAAAACTGGGTATGTGATGCCCTGCTTAGAGCATCTGAGGTGGTGGGAATGATACTTCTTGATTGCCTACTGCCCAAACAAAATGGGGAATTCGCAGACACTGTAAGGGATGAACAGCAGTGAAAGTGGAGGGGGACAAGACGTAGAAAAATGGTGGATGTTGGGGGCACCCAGGGAGAAAAAAGAGAAAAAGATGGTGGGGTTTCCAGTGTGGGTAGAGGGGATTCAGTTTTGTTTGAAGCCTCTCAAAACGCAACCTTTCAACTGGACTGTACAGCTCCGCTCTGAGGAGCCAGACTTACACAGTTTGTGCTCATGGGTTTAATGATGACAATGGATAATGTGTGCGCTTCTGGTAAATGGAACATAGTTTCGCTTGACTTTACCTGTTTCCACTGAAGCCACAGGAATTTGATATAATTTGTGTTGCAGCTAATTAAAGCTGTATACTTAGATAGCCACTGCCTCCCGGCTGAGTCAAAGTAAGCAGTATTACGGCCACTTATCTGACCTTTGGTGTGCTGGATGACAGACTGAAGGGGAAAGGGTACGGAGGCTCCTCTGGGTGCGCCTGTAAATAAAGCAGCTTGTGGATGGGCTGCTTTGAACACATGAGTACCTATCCTCTGCTCTGGATTTTTCAATACAGTAATTCTGTTCTCAGTCTATCATGGGAAAAATATAGGTTTGAGATAGAGATGAATGAATGGGAAGATTGACAGAGATAAACCTTCATTCAGTGAGCTAGTTCATCTGTAGAAGAAATTGCTGAAGGTCAAACTCATCAAAATACAGTTCACCATTTGATTGTACAGCATGAGATGATTTCATCCCTTAATAAATGTTTGCTGCTCTAACTGGCATGAGCAAAAATGCAGTTTTAGTCTGAGGATTTTGAAGAAGGCTCTCTTCCCATCTCTATGTCTACCACTGAACAGAAAGAGACTGTAAAACAAAATATATACAGGTGTTCCCCCACAGAACAGCAAAGCAGTGGAAAGGGTTCAAAGGTTTATTTCAAAGGCAAGGACTCTGAAAACTTGCAGATCTTAATGGCACTGTATGGGCAGCACCAGACCTCAGAGCAAAGGCAAAAGACAAGGTTTTCATTTGTTCCTTGGGCTTTATCATCACTTCCCTCCCCGCTGGCTCCCCCATTGGCTGCCAAGGCATGCAGCACATCTACGAGCATTATCTCTCCTGTGCGTGGGGAGTAACCTTCTGTGAAATGCATGCAGAGAAACATCCCAAAACTTTGTCTGGGAAAGATGTCTCATTCCAGGCAGGGAAGCTTCCTTAGTGAAAAATAACTTGGTAGCCATATCTTCCAGAAAAGATCTATTTACCTCTACAAAGACTTTCAACTAAATCTTGGCAAGGGAGGATAAACTTTGGGAAAAGAATATCTACATTTTTCTTATAAGACTCCCAGTTTTTAGATTGTTTCCTTTCATTTATCTTAGATTTCTTACACAGCTTATTTTCTAGGTAGGGGATAATCCAGGTAAATTTCTGTTGGGAATAACATTAGGGGTTTGTTTGTTCATTCATCTGTTTTCCCTCTGTACTTGGGACTGGTGAACCTGCACCTTGACTACTCTGTCCAGTTCTGAGCTCTGCACTACAAGAAAGACATTGACGTGCTAGAGTATGTCCAGACAAGGCAATGAAGGTCGTGAAGGATCTGGAGAGCAAGTCCTATGAGGTGCAGCTGATGGATCTGGAGTTGTTTAGTCTGGGGAAAGGAGGCCCAGGGATGATGTTACTGCTCACTACAAAAAACCTGAAAGGAGGGTGTAGCCAGGTTGGGCCAGTCTCTTCTTCCAGGCAACTAGTGACGGGATGAGAGGACAAACCTCAAGCTGTGCCAGTGAAGATTCAAGCTGGACATCAGGAGGACTTTCTTGGCAGAAAGGATGGTCAAACATTGGACTGGACTGCTCAAGGAGGTGATGGAGTCATTGTCCTTGGAGGGCTCAAGAAAAGATTGGCCAGGGCCCTTAGTGCTATGGTCTAGTTGACAAATGGTGATTGGTCAAAGGTTGGACTTGATGATCTCAGATGGCTTTTCTGACCTAAGTAATTTTGTGATTCTGTAATTTGTTCTGCTTATTTGTTTATTGCTTTTCTTTGCAATTTTTTTTCCATGTATGAAGGTGCATTTCCAAAACTGGATTTAGACTAACAGTTCTCCATGTAGTTACCACTGTGGACTTCACATGAATGAAAGTTTAATCTCTGCTGTGTAAATGAGCATCCTCTCCCATATAAACCCCTGGATATTTAAAATACATCTCCTGTGTATTAGAAATTGTAAATCTGGCATCTCTGTTGCATCTCCAGGAGTGAAGGTGAAATTTGTTTCCTAGACCTATGCCCTCTGTTGGATGAATTGTATTACCTATGTGAGCTGGCTTTCCAGTATGAATTTGGTTTGATAGCTTAGGCATTGAATCAGCTCGGAGCCTCATACACTTTCAGTTCTTAAACACAGACTCCCTGTAGTCACCTGTCTTTCTTCAATTTTGTAGAATACTTCAGAGCTTTGAATTTTGAATTACTTAAAACATTTATTTAAGGCTTTCCAGTTATTAGACATCGTACTGAGATTTACTGAAGTAGATGAGTAAGTGCTAGTAATTAATCAAGGCAACCTGGCTGTGCTGGTGTGATGGAAGTGAATGAGTTCCCAATAGGGGATTTAAATGAAAAACATTAAGTTTCAAAATGAACTGGATGAAGTCAGGGAATTAGAACATAATTCTTTCAATTCTGGCAATTTAAAGAAAGGGAGAACTGTTTCAGAGGAAGGAACTGCATAATGCATTGATGGGCCATCAAACACTAATTGCCAGCTATTAGTTAAAAGAGACACCTGGAGAGTTAATATTGGGTATTTGCATGCAGGCCACAGGATAAAGATATTTTCTTGAATGTGAGTGGAGGTGAATTTAAGCCAGCAGCACTTCTTTAGTATGAATGACAGACCAACTGTATTTCATCGGAAGCGAAAGATGAGCCTGAAAGTGCATTCAGAGCACTTTTTCTATTCAAAAGATCCAGTCACGGTCACTTCTTCATACAGTGAAGAAATGCCACAACCACCCATACCCCTGAATGTTTCCCTCTTTTTTGCTTATCACGCAGGTGACGTTGCTCTCCCTGCTGGTTTTGTAGACTGTACTAAATATGCAAAGATGAAAGAACATTTGAGTCACGTACATTTTCTTGCACTTTTCCCTCTGCACAGAATTCTGCAAGGGCAGCAGGAGAAAGCTTTGGCAAGAGAAAAAATTCTTTGTGATCCTACAAACTATCATGGACTGAAGACACTCTTATCACTGACAGTAGAACATTTCTGTTGTGTTATTCAGCATAGCGCTTATACAAATGTTTTCAACGACAGCTGTGGAGTTGCACTTTTACCATATCTCCTTCGTATTCTTTATAATATTTGGTTACATGATGTGAATTCCAGTATCCAGTGAGGCTGATCTGAAACACATTTTTCCTCCAAAGCCCGAAACTGGACCTGTTTTCCACCACGTAGCTGTTGTTATACACCAGTGCACATTATAGAGAAAAACACAGCTCCTGGAAAACACCACTGATTAGAACAGACACTTCTGAGAGACAAAAATGAACATTCAGCCTGGACCTTTTGGTTTTCTTATCATGCAAACGGAAACGTCATTGTCTTGAGTGTTTATATAACAATGACTTAGGTCTTGAATCTCTTTTACACTTTTAGGGAGAAATGGTGAAAATTTGTCATTTGCTGCTGAAGATGAAACTGCAAAGCCAAAAGGAAAGAAAGAAGTATCTTTACACAGATAAAATTTTCACATTTCATTCTGGCTGTCATGTGAGATTTTTCAGTATCTTCAGCAGTAATGATGTATCTCGGTGGTTTTTTTGTGAAAATACAACCTGATTTTTAAAAAATCACTTAATTATTATTTCCAAATGTGTTTTTGGAGTTTCCCTGGAGTAAAGGGGCTGAGAAGGCTGAGTATCCAAAAATCCCAGCCTTGTGGCAAAACTTATCAGTTGCTAGTACTTTGAAAGCAGAAAAATGAAAACTGAATAGATTAAACTTCTTTAATTTAAAAACATTTCTATAGTGATTCTTTGTCACACAAGGGCAAACTGTTAAGGGGGAAACGTATTCTGTAACTGTCTCGAATGCTCAAGATAGTAGTTCGAAAAGGAATGTTTTGAAATCATCATAGTAAGTTCTGCATAAAAGCTGGTCGAGAAGAGGTTATATTAGAGAAAGAAGGATCAGCTCTTTTCATCATTCCCTGCCTGAAATGTTGCTATTCGCTTTAGCTCATCTGCCTGTAATTTTTTATCTTTTTGTCAGCTTTTTTGGGACAGCAGTGTAATCATCAGGACAAGACAAAAGATGTGTTTATTCCAGATTTCTATCTCAATTCCCAGGAATGGATGCTTACAAAGAATATAAAAGGTCATGCCATGTTATGTAACTATTTTGTAAAGAGAGCTTTAATTTTTACTATCCAGACTAATTGTATATCACCTGTAAATTCGTCACTTATCCCATGAATCTATTGGACAGTTTTTGTTCAGAAACCTATTCAATTTCTCAGGTAATTTTTTTCTTTATGCCCACTCTGATTTCAGTTTTTAATTAGTTACAAATATACAACGAACATTTCTTTCTTTATTGTATTATGAATGGTTAGTTTCTTATGATTTGGAGAGGTGCCTTGTCAACAGTTTTCTGGAAAACTGTGCAATTCTTTGAACCACACTGTGATTGCCAATGCACCTACTGACCCCTCAGTAACCCCTTTGTATTTGATCCTCGACATTCTACTGCAAAAGCTGCTCCAATGTAACCAGGACATCAAATGCTGAGCAAATCTATCAATTTTCATAGCTCCACATGCACAGAAGTGGGGTGTTCTGATGTAGGTTACTTGCGCCCTCTCTCAATACCCTTTTCAAAAGGGAATTTTACACTTGGTATTCCCCATTCCCGAGGAAGTGTTAGTAGGTTGCCACTACACCAGAAATTCAGTAGTCTCATAGTTTGATTATTATACCACTTAGTCTTAAATGCAATGGAGCCCAAGTGATTCTTTAGCATTTATTTTATCAATCTGTTCATAAATGTTCCCCACTGACCTTTTGATGGCTTGTCAAACTTGACCCTTATAAAGAAAGGGGCTATGAATCTTTCTAAACTTTTCTTCAATGAATATGGGTAAAGACAGTTTGTTCAAGTTTTTCATTATGACTTTCAGTATTTTTAGTTCTATTAGCTCTGCAAACTGTACACATTTTCTGCCAGGAAGAAAAGGAGTTCTTATTTACTCAAATCAATCTTCAAAAGCTATTTTCATTTGCCTTTTATGGTTTTATCTGAATTTGTCCTTTTTTTTTTTTTTCACTTCTTCAGGTAAGATTTCTGTTTTTTGAAGGAAATCTTTCTGACTTTAAATGTCTTCCTTTATTGTTGTTCAGTGGCTCTGACTTTGGTGGGTCCTTTCTGTTTCTCTCATTGGAAAGTATTATTTACAGTGACACTCCAATTTAGTTGTCTTTAAATAATCTCAAGTCAGCCTGCAAGAATTTCATTCTTCTACGTCTTCCTTTTAATTTGTTTTTAACAAGCTTCTTCATTTTTTTGTTGTTCTCTGTTGGTTTTTTTTTTTTTTTTTTTGAAATTAAAGCTACTTCATTCTTGCAATTGCTAAATTTGAATATATAGTAGTCATAATTACAGAGCAACTCTTCAAAAGTAACATTGCAAACCACATCTTGTCTGCTAAAGACTAAGCCAAATTGCTTCTTCACTTGTGGGTTTTCTGAGTAGCAAGTTTAACAAGTGGTCATTTACGATATTTAAAACTTCTACCTCTGTATCATTTCTCACAATGACATTCCTTCAGTTTACATGGGTATAATTGAATTCTCCCATGTTTATTATTTGTTCTGCTCTGGCAGCTTCTCTGACCTCTCTAAGAAGGTTAAAGTCACATCACTGCCCTCCTGGCTGGTAACACCAAGCTTCCTATTAGGGCAAGACTCTCATAACTGTGCAAATTGCTGTGCTTCTTCTGGATGCAGTTAAATTGTTTACCCTGTTTTCCCCATTTAACTATGTCTTATCCCTTAGTCTCACTCATATTGCATTATAACAACCCTTTAACTTTGCGTTCTTATATAATTTCTCTCAGAGAGACCAAATGTGCTTGGGTCAATGACCCAGAGCTGGTGACAGCTCCCAACAACTGTCTGGTCCTATTCAGACAGGGCTGTCCTGCCGTCCTGGCCAGAAGCAGGGCAGCTGGGAGGCACTGTGCCAACCCCAGGTTGGGCATCCCCATGGGGACAGGGCCAGGCAGGGTGTGCTGGGGCCATGGCTGGGCAGGGCTGTGGGGTCAGACCCTGCTGTGCTGTTAGTGGGACAGGGACCAACACTCCTGGGGGCCTGAACCGGGGTCCTGAGCATGGGCAGGGTGTGGGGATCCCAGGGGATGGGCAGGGACAGGCAGGGCTGGCAGTGACCTCGGAGCCCTGACTTTTGGTCACAACTACTTTTGTGGTTCCTCATTGACGTCGTGGGACAAGTGGCAGCATTTTCTCTGTTGGTGGCAGGACTCTAACCCAGAAAAAAGTTTTATAGGTAAGACAGTAATACACCCTGTCACACCTTCATTGAGATCTGAATATATCCTGCCCTTTTATGTGGGCTGACTGCCATTTATTTGCTTTGCTGATAACCATGAAACCTTCAACTTTGGCCTCCTTCACTCCCTATCAATTCCCTTCTGAAATCAAGAGTGATCTGGGTCAATGTATGATACCCACTAAAACTGAGCAGTTTTCTGTTCACTTGTCTGTATTTCCAGTGGACAGAAAACAATGATTTTTACCCATGGATCTCTGTTATATTTGTTATATTCATAGGTGCAGAGGCAACAGCATTTGCATAAAAGTTTCTGTATTGCTTTAATTTTTCCATACTGGCACTTTTAAGATAATAACACTTTGCAAATGGTTTAATTCAAAATAGGAAGCTGATGGAAGTCAGAAGTTTAGCAAGTGCACACAGTACTTTATATATCACCTCTGAATTTATAAATTGTTTTGACTTTTTTCCCTAGAAAAAAACCCCACGTTTTCTCCATGCTCTCTGCCAAGGCAGAAAGATCTGATCCAATTTTTTTTAAGGGATCATTAATGACAAAATGTGTACTGTTTAGTAGGAAATTACAGTTTTCACATGAGGAGGGAAAATCAGTTTTTATACTGCAAGTAGAAAATAAATTGGACAAAAATATGGTTGTTAGACATTAGAGAAATTTTAACTGCCTTCTACTAACATAATGTATCAGGAAAGAATGCCCAGTGTAGCCAATGGTGTTCAGGTTTTGTAAAGGATAATAAATTTTTTTTCTCTACATTTCAGAAAACATTGTGTGTAAATTCCCTCACTGTTTTTGTTTGGAAAGGTAATAGTCTTAATTAGCTATAGGTTTCTTTTCTCCAGTAATGTATTTGAGTAGTAAACTGTCAGATCCATGTTTGATTACAATCACACTTATCTTCAGGTGTGCCACGGTTCTCTGCTTTTAGCTTCTTCCCAAGTGTTCCTTCTTGAATCAGACCCAGTTTAATACTGTCAAGGTCACTGCTGAGAACACCACAAAGAAGGCTTTTCCTTTCATCAGTTGTTATAGCTTATCTCTCTTCTCCACGGACACCCCCTTGTCGCGGGGGAGAAGCTTGCGTGCCCTTATGAGGCTGTGAGCTATGCTGGCGGTGGTTGTGCCTCCGGTAGGGTCTCCCATGCTAGTCAGGTCTCAGCTGAAGGGTCAGACAAAGTGTGTCCATGGGCAGGATGGGCTCACCAGCCTCCTGGCAGCCATCCTAGGAGAAGGACAACTCTAACTCCAAACCCGGGCAGATGGAGCTCGCTTAGCCCTGTAAGGCCATCCATCTAAGAGAAGGACACTCTAACTAAACCTACATCCTGAGGACTTCGCTGCCACCGTCCAAGCTTGCTAGGCCCTGGCAGATGAACCTTAGGACTAAAGGGTGGGGCCAGTTCTGCGCACGCTGCGCCTCACCTAAAAAATCCACTGCGCAGGCTCGATAGCTTATCTCTCATGCCTAATTTCCCATTGACTCTGAGAGTGTTAGGTTAGCTTTATATGCAATTTATATTAACATTATTTTAAAGAAGCCTATTTAAAATATACTGTGGTGAATTCTCACAGCATTTCCATTTGCTAGAAGCTATAGGTGAACTGTGCTGTTTCTTCCTTTTCACAGGCAGCTTTGATTTTCCATAGTTCCCTAGTGAAATTAGTCTTTTGCTATTGTGACAGAATTAGTGTAATTCTCCCATAATTTCATTAGGGCCTATTAAATACTTTCCTCTAATCCTTTGATGGATTGGGGGTTTCATGCAAAGAGTGCCTAGGTTTCCAAGGGGGAAGCTAGAAGCTGGCAGTGCAGGGTTTTTTTGCTTATATGGTAAAGAGCTAAAGGCATCCCTATAACAGAAGAACAACACGATGCCTTTTGGCATACTCAGTTCTATTCACTGTTCTGACAGATTGTCTGCCTCATTTCTAGAAACAGTAATTAGCCAGTTCTGTAACAGGGTTAATGTTTAAATACACTTAATTGGAGCTTATTGCTGAGGCAAGAGATGGCTTGAGGGACTCTCAGGATTGATGTCAGTAATACTCATAGACTGTGTTTATTACTGCCCTTTGATAATTCCCTATGAAAACGCCCACCACTCAACAGCAACAGCCTCATCATGGCAATATTCCATGGAGCACTCTCTCAGCCTAGAATTGCCTTTGGCACATGGAGAACTACATTGTTATGGAGAATGAGGGGCTTAAAAGCTAACTTGGTATTTTCAGAGGATTATTTTAGGGCAATTAACTTTTTATGTATGAGCTACCTGAGAGTGGGATAGTCATTTCAGCATCCCCCAGAAGTCTCCAAAGGCAGGACTCTGTGTAATCTGGCCTTCTTACCTACTATATACTAAACTTCTTGTTGATCTTTTCAAAGAAATCACGTATTTCTAATATCCTGATTCAGCTTTGAAAGGGCAAATTTACATCAAAAGCCTGTATAATTTTCAAAGTGTTTGGCACAAAAAAAAAAAAAAAAAATCATGAC
>VWZG01013125.1:117120-130556 GCA_013396735.1 Grallaria varia
TTCAGGTAATATATTATCAGTAAGTGTTAATTGAAGGGAAAAATTATAAAGAGAATTTATAAGGACTAAGTTCTTGCTACAATTGCACAAATTCAAATATAATCTTTTATTATTGCTTCTACTAATGAAAACCACAAAATATTTCCTAAAGTAGAACCCTTATACTCATCAAAAGGGTTAGAAAGGAAAGGAAAATCTGACCTTACACCACATATGTCTTCTTTAACTCTTAGAGGTGCCAAATGCAGCCTTGGTCTTTTTTTTTGAGGGGTAGAATATAGGAAGCAGAAGTTAAAGAAGGACCTGGGACTTCTTTCAACTTGCTGTTGCCATAGCTTCAGCATCCCTTGATAGTAACAGTGCTGCAATTTGTTCTCCCTCTCAAGCCATTTTTTTTATCAAAAATACAATCTTGGAAGTTCACCATGTGTTTAGTCAGAGTGGATATGATCTCCAGGGGTCCTTTCCACAACATCAGCCATTCTGTGATGCACTTCTAGCAAGGAACCTGCTAGTTCCAATCTCCACAGCCTCACTTCAGCCTCCTTCCATTTGGTGTCACAAGTTGATAATTCCAGGATTTCACTGTAAAACATTGCTTTTTCAACCTCCAGCAAGTGCATTTATAATGATGTGCCTATTTTCTACATAGCTAGATAAAATCTCACTGCATTTGGCATCAATGTTTCTCTTTGGATAAGAAAGATCTAAGTTCAGAACTCTGGAACATAGCCCTCACTTTCCCTGCAAACCTGAAACTAAACGTCTACAGTAGAAATTTGACTGGGTATGGGATTCCTTAACATACAGCGTACTGTAACCTTTCCTGCAAATGGTTTCATGATTCAGCATGCTGAGGTCGATATTACACAGTAATAAGCACTAAGATGACACCAGTTTATGTGGGCTGCATTAAATTTGGGCTAAAAAACCCAAGCAATGGACCATATAATTATATAGAAATGGCATTCACTGTATGTCAGGGAAGGTTTCATCAGAGCTCCTGAATGCAGTCGATATGTGGTTTTTCTCTTCTCTTTTGCTTTCCTACAGGACCACTCAGCTCTGCAAAGAACATTCTTCCCTGACATATTTTCAAGGCAAAAGTTGGGTATGTTCCTTGGTAAACAGGCACTAAACTTCATATATACAATTCTAGCCAGGTCACCTTTTATTTGGTTTTGACTGTAGCATAGAGTATTGCGTTCTAAAGTATTGGAGAGCTTAGTGTTAATGCCTTGGCTGCAGCTGAGACTTCGTGGTAGGACAACTTGTGGCAGTTGCAATTTCCCGGTACAGCTAGATGCTAGGCATGTGGCTGGGTATTGTGGCTTAACAAGTTATCACCATCAGAAGTGAACAGTGGCTAGCAAACAGGCAGGGCTGATGTCATGTTTTGAAAACATGAATTCACTTAGAGCTATAGTTACTTCTGCAGTACTTTTTTGCCTGACTCTGGGTAATTGCTAGTTGGGATGGTTCCACCTATGCTTGCTCTGTGTTCGGTTTCAAGATGAGCAATAAAGTTTAAATCATTGGCTCCAAATTAGAGGACGAATTTTTAAAATGTTCACTGGCTCCCTCACCCATTTAGCAACCTTCTTGACCTCTTGGGGCTTGATTTCCCCGAAATACAGAGATAAACCTGACTTTGTTTCCTGATGGTGGAGTCATCGCTGTATTGTTCTAATATATCTTGAAGTTATTTCTGCTCTCTACCACTGTTTGTAGAAACCTTCAAAGTTTTTTTTCTTTATTTATTTCTCCATTCAGTTTTTACCTCTTGCTCTTTCAATAGGAAAAACAGAAAATATTTCTTAAAAATGTTAGAAAATTAGGGGAAAAAAACATTTGCTTGTTTTTCTCTGACAGAAGTCTCTATCAGCATGACTTTGAATTACCTCTCCCATTTTGCCCTAGATGTCTGTCCACAGCTGATCCCATTCTCCCCTTACCCCTGTCTCTCTTTTGCCCCTGAAACAGTTCATTTTGTTTCACTGAATCTTGAACACACATTTATAAGTTGTAAAATGAAGCGGATTAAAGTAATTTGAAGGTTTCTGAGGGGCAAAAAGAACCTGTTTAATAGTGTCTCCTGAAGCTTTTCTGATTCTGGCAGTGAGAGGGTAGTAGCTCTGCTGACGCTGAAATGAGCTGTGTGGAGTTTGTAAGCTTGAAGTATCTGTATTCAAGATTGCAAACTGCAGATTAAAGCTACTTTGTTCCCCTGCTCTCCTCCCCAGTATTAATTACTGTGTGTATCATTTACCATTTATACATTTGCTCATACTAATTAGCTACCTTTTCCTTCAACTGTCATTTCCTTAGTAGTTTGTTACTCAGAAATTGGAATCAAACCAAATGTTTTTGACAAAGTATTACTATTTGATCTACTGTCTCTTTTCTGGCCAGCCCTTTACATAGAGTACATTCAGACAGCTTTGCTGTTCCTGGTGAGGCTCTTTCGTTTTGTGTTGTTAATGTGTTAACGTCGTGATCACATTTTCAAGTTTGTTCCTCACTTCCCACCCCCCGCTCAGTCTTACACCAGTTTAAGAAGGAAAGCAAATTCTGGCCATGGAAAACTATTTTCATAGTTCTCATTTAACAGACATTTCTCATTATACATGTATTTTCAACTATTCTCAGTACTAAAAAGGAATATTTGTTCAGGCTCTCATTGATAGCAAACATTACTAACAAGAAGTGTCCGAAGTTCTTCATACCATGGACTGCACTCCACTCTTTATCTTGCCACAAGGCTGCCTTGCATGCACAGGATATTATTATTTAACTTTGAAAGCTATTTTTCACCAACCAAATGTTAATTGTAGCATTTGTACCTTTGAATATGTTGAGAATTTTTCCTTGTTGCTAACTACTTCACAGAAATTACATACACCCGTGACAGTCAAAAATGGGTAAGAAGTTGTATGCTACCATCAGGCACAGGCAAGACTTGTTAAGTAGCCTTATTATTTAATATTCATTCCTTTTCTGCACTACTTCTTTGGTATGTACTTTATCTTCCGATTTCGAAGGTAAGCTAGGAGCAGTTTTTAAAACCGAAGGTGTTGACTCTGCTAGAAATCCAAGGAAAGAAATATTGCTGATATTTTAGAGTTATGTTGTCATCAGTGATGCCTGTATGGCATACCACACCCCCACTGAAGGATGCAACCAATTGGATGGTAATGAGCAAGATGAAGTTTACATGTGAGATGTGTACTGTGCTAAATTCTGTTGCAAAAAAAAGAGGCAACCTTTACATTAGTGTCAGACTAGTGAGAATATTATTTTCTTCTACTTGAAGTGATAAAGGTGTGTAAGGCTTTTGCACGCTCTTTTGGGCTCTTAGAGCTGTTTGGATAACACCAAAAATTTAAAACACAACTTAGGAAATGTCATATAAAAAAAAAGAATGATTCAGGGTTCTTTGAGGAACTGGCAAGGACTTTCTGTTTGGAAGCAGCCATTAATATTGCAATTCAACAGTGTTGGGTTGGAAAAGGATAAAAAGACATTTCATTTAACTTGCAACAGGGGTTTAGTTTGAATAGTAGGTACCACCTTTTTAAACTCTCTGGCAGGTGAACTGTCATTTTAGAGCATTTCTGAGCATTTGTTTGGATTAATGTTTCAGAGGAATGCTCCAAGTGTGCTGCGAGTAATAGGTTTGAGATTGTACTTTACTGTCACCTAGAAAATCTGATTTGACTTGCAGCCTTCCAGCTCTAAAGTAAACTTTCCCCTCAATCTCTCTGCCTCTGATTTTGTTAGTCCAGCTGTGAGCATAACGATGGTCAGGTTTAGAAGATGAGGGGTGGGCAATAATGAACAGAAATATTTTTGTGATCCTTCAAGTTTTATGGAAAATGATTTTCCAAGGTGTCAGTCTTTGAAGATTTGTAGGAAAAATGACTTTAAAATGATGCCTTCCCTATTCATCCTCTCTGTTTTCTATTTGGGGAGTTGCAGGCACATTTATAATTTCTTATTCTCTCTGTTCCTCAGCAAAAATGAAACGAATGAAGGTGTGCCTTTTTGTTCCTGTAATCCTTCACAGCAAAGCTGAATCTACTTCTTCTAACCACAAGACAAAGTTGTCCTCTCACCTTCTTATACCACTGTGTGCACTGGGACAACCTTTTATACTGCTATCTACAAATAGCTCACCCAGACTTGGAGCTGTTGGTCTGACTTTGTTGTTCTGTAACTTCTCTGTTTGTGAAAAGCAGATGCCTCAGAGCCTTCCATCACTGCCTGCTGCTCCAGCCTGGTAGGGTACCTAGAAGAGGAGATGGTATGACACACAGTGAATTTAGTTGTCTTCCTAAATGCATGGCAATGAATACAATGCCATTCCTTTAAGCCAACAGAGATGCAGTAAGCACACAGTATTTTGCCCTATATACTTGGTACAGTGGGCAGCAATAAAGTGGTTAAATATATATATTGATATAATTGAAGTCAATAACAGCAAGAGTATAATTTATTGTTTCAAGCAAATTCTAAGTAAGTGTTGACAGTATTAATGATTCAGGAGAATCTGTTCTTCTGGTCCAGTCCTTAGCCAGTTCTTAAATGTTTGTAAAGAATGAACTAAATTCATGTTTGTTTTAATTCCAGCAAGAAACAAAAAGCCATCAGGGGTAAGCCTGACATGTTGCAACAGCCATAATGTATTGGGTTTGTGAAGGTTTCATGTGCACATTAAAGTAATATTTTTATTTTCACTTTAAAATTGTTAAATTCCTGCTAAAATGAAAAAGCAACTGAAAAAATATGACACAAATTAATAACTTATCAGAATGAACACAAGATTAGCTAAGTTTTTCTCTGTGCCTTAGTCTTGCTGTGCATGGGTTTAGCACAAGGACGTGGAACATAACACCTCATTCTCAGCTGTGGTCCTTGCAGAACAAGGGCATTGCATGGCAGTAATGGAGCAGCAGCAGCAACACAGAACTGAGTTTCCTCTGCCTTGTCTGTTGAATTGTATCTGAGTTTCTTCTCACCTGTCTTTCTACATTTTAATAAGGAAGGAATAATTTAGTAGTAGTTGGAATGTCCTTGCTTCTTGTAACTGCGCCTTTACTGTTTACAGATTCTATATATCTTCATCTATTAATTTCCATTTGTTAGCTATGTTTTGTTTGTGAAAATAGAAAGTGAATGATAGTCACAAAAAATTGCATACTTGGAGAGGTTGCAGCTAATTGTAAGGATCACATGAGTAGTCTTGTATTTATTTCAAATTAATTTATTTTCATATATCATGGTATTCACTTTGCTAATTCTTGGGTGTTGGTAGCAGGCAGATAGTATTTTTTCATGATCTACTCCACTGTTTTTGTTGAAATGGTTTTTCTCTTCAATTTTACAACTTGTCTCCTACCTGGGTCTATTATCCATTCACTTTCATTGTTTATGCTCTAATATATGGAGAGATTTGGGACATGAGGAGGAACCTGTCCAAGGAGAGAGGAAGCAAGGCCTGTAGGAGGGAACACAGAGATCGTAAGATAGTTCCATTTCCAACCTTGTATTTCTGTGAGCTCACAGATTAACCCTGCAGTTGTTCAACACAGCACTCTTCATAGGGAAAGCCCCCTAGTTGGCCTCCCAGGTTTTCTGGCACTGGCCTCCCATGGATGTCAGTACTTACTTTGCTTTTCTCCAGTCCTCCAAAGTAAGGGCGTGCTCACCAAAACCCCTGCATCTGGCCCAGCATTCACAGTGCCTGCAGCCTGTGGGTGTTTTTTACATGACTTCTGAGAGATTTTCTCTGAATACAGACTGTGCCTCAACTTGCCACGGGTACTCTTTGCATCTAAGTGGATTTTGTTTTCCTATGTCCATGCTTTTCCTAACCATAGAGTAGTGCATGTATGCAGAAGAATGTGGCACTGGCTATTCTGAGTTATGGTTGCACTGTCCATTGCTTTTTGTAGAAATGCTCAGTCTCTGGATTCATTCTGGATAGGGAACCCATCACTCTGAGCCAAGTCATAAAAGAAGCCCAAAGAACACCCTAAAAGTCAGACGGAGAGGTCTCAGTGGAAAAATGTAACTTCTCTATAAGTTCTGAGAAAAATAAACAAAAAAATGCCTTTTTAAAATTTTTTTTTAATCTATTAAAAGTATTCACAGTATCAGAGAGTGTGTTAACTATGTTTAGAAATACCTTGCTGAGCAATTTGGGACTGCATCAATGCTGGGATTAGTGGAAGTTTGTAGCCCTGTGGTGATTGCTAGCATTTTTCAGGAAGCCTGGAGCATTTTCTCCACTCAAAATAATTATATTGATGCAGGAAAAAAGGAATGAAATCCCACTTTTAAAATGAGCACTCTACATACACAAATCATTGTGTGGGACTGAGGGAGCAGAGGTGGCAGCAGATTGGTTTGACTAATCAGGTCAGCCAGATTAATCTGTTCTAAAGCAGCAGGCTTCAAGCCAGAGGAAGATCTACTGTTGATGAAGGGTAATTGTGATGTTAATACAAACCAAAGTCTTGCATAGTATTTAAATAGTTGTGACTTCTATCGCAGGCTTGTTATTCACCCTTCTATGTTCCTGTATAAGAGCCCACATGGAGTACAATTTTAAAAAGCACTAGGTATCATCTTAAGAAGTTTAAGTCCAGTTGTTTGAAAGAAGGGGGAATTAGCCTGCTTGCTGAAATGTCTGTGCTGTTTTTTCTGCACTGACTTGGCTTATTTTGAGTTTGATATCACTATCCTGTACTGCCTTTTTAACTATAAAAATCTAAAATCTTACAGGATGGTAAAGCAAGATAAAATACTAAGAAGAGTCTTAGAACAGATTCTGTCCTAAGAGTGATGCTCACCAGGTAGGAATTCCCAAAGAATGTTGTGAATTATGTGCATCTGCTTAAAGCTGCCTGAACAACCTCAACCATGCCAGGAATATTTTAAACTCTAGGTTTGCTACATTTTTCTGGAAAGTTGGTATTTCTTTAATCAGAGAAATATGACTCTTCCTAACTTAAGTTAATGGGGCATGAGAAGTAACTTACGCAATTTAATAGGGCCCATTTTAGGAGACTAACAATATAGGAATAAAGGTTTGTAAACGATTCTTTGTTTTACATGGGAAAGTGTGAAATGATAAAATTCATTCTGTAATTTCAGAAAAAGAATATTTTTAGGATTAAAAATAAAATTCAAAATGAAAGACTGATGAATGGTTCAGAAGTTTCTGTTACTACAGAAAAGCATGTAATTCCTGAAATGCCCTTGGACAGAGTGCTCTGCCATTTTAAAGTTAGATACATTTACTACAGTGGAAGCAGAGAAAGTGTGCCCATGTGTGTTTTCCTTTGAACCATGTCCTCAGCTGTACTGAAAACAATATATGTTTCTGGCAGGGTGACTGTTCCATTTCATATTTATGGATAAATCAGTACCCAAAACAAATGGCAAAAGCTAGTGATCTTGTAGATAAAGAAAACGCCCTGTAATTTGCTATTGGCATAACAGCTCTTGGGATTTTAATCTTTATTCAAAATATATATGTATTTTAAA
Source organism: Grallaria varia (assembly GCA_013396735.1). Lineage (NCBI taxonomy): Eukaryota > Metazoa > Chordata > Aves > Passeriformes > Formicariidae > Grallaria > Grallaria varia. The sequence continues at coordinate 124,672 of VWZG01013125.1, forward strand.
CTCAGGATCTTCATAAAAAATGTCCAGACCACATGTAGACAAACACTGACTAGACAATCTACCACATCCTATGCAATTCACAACTCTAAAAAGACATTTAATCTTCTCTCTCTCTTCTTTTCTTTTTTCAGTTGTATTTTTCCAAAAATGCTTTGCTTCTACTTTTAGCAGCAAAGCAGTTGTTTGGACATGAGTCTAGACATAGTGTGATTTGAAGGGAACAGGTACATTCTACATGTCCTGCCGGAAAATCTATTGATTCCCTAGTTAGTGTCACTGCTGGAAAGAGCAGGCTAAACGGAACAACACAGTGAGTGAATGGGGTAGCTGTGCAGGGAATCTGGCTCTCTGTATGGGAGCATACTATTCAGACTAGGTTAAAAAATAGAAAAATCTGCAGAAGGAACCGTTTGGTTTCTCTCTGGAGACATTCTGCCTGAAGGCTGATGTTTTCAGTTTGACTGCCACACATGTACCAGCAGAGAGACCCAGGCATTGTACTTGGCCTTGGAGTCTTCATGTATTTTATCAAATGACTGCTTAATTTGAAAAAATAAACAGTGTCTTGGAGCCGGATTTGGAATGCAGGTTTTCCCATTTCCCAGAGAATGCCCTAAATGGTTTGGCTAGAGAGCGACATTCCTGACCTACTAAATCTTGAATTCCTTTACAAAGGTGGAACAGCTCCAGTAAAAAGAACTAAACCCGCCACCTATTCTGCAAACCCAAATAGTCTGTACATCTGCTGCTAGAGCACTCCTCCAGGCAGGGAAGGAGGAGGACTTGAACTCAACACTACAGGTGGATGAAACTTGGCTGGACGGCTGGACTGGGTTGCGATTAATCGTTTGAAATGCAGCTGGTTCTCAAGCACTAGTGAATTTCCTAAGGGGTTATACCTGAGGCTGAAACTGCTTACCCTTTCTCATCAATGACCTGGGCAATGGGACTTCAAGTTCAGAAAGTTCACAAACTACATCGGTGATTCAAAGGCTGTTGGTCAAAGCTGCCATGCAGCAGGACCTCGGTAATTTGGAGGTGTGACTGGATGACCTCCACAAGTCCCTACCATCCTAAAGTAGTCTATGACTTTTCCACACCAGGAACCAGATTTCCAAAAGTGAGACGCTGTGAAATGAGTGCAAGATACACCTAACATAACTGAGGCAAGGTTCACTTGCTTCTGAGGGGTTGCATTTGGCTGAGTGACAATCTAAGACTATACTGGGGAGGCCATGAGGGTGGTTAACAGAAAAAAATGGCAATGAAAACTCTAATACTTCTGCATTTGCTCCGTTGACTTATTTGGTAAAGAAAAAGATCTGAAAATCTATGTATATAGCCAAGGCACAAAAAGAAAACTTAAGTCCCCATTCCCACAGATATTGTTGGAAAGAGCTACTTAAGACAAAATCAGTCTTGCAACATTTATGAATAAAGCTGCCATAAAAATTGTATTAAATCAACCAGTGAGGTTTTTTAAATCTTTCAACCCTTTATTGAACTAGTCATAATAAATTATTTCCAGAAGATGTAATTCAAGAACGATCTGACCAATTTTTAAATAAGTTTTATTTTATGCTATGACTAGATCATACTTAGATGCTCATAAATTATGTTATTTCCAAAGGGAAACATAAATGAGCAAAAGATGCTTAATGAGAAGATTATGGTGTCTTGCAAATGAATAGCTGGCTACTTAATGCCAGGATGTAGAATGTAGAAAGTACAATGTAGAAAGTATTGACTATTCATTGAATTTAATGCTCTTGGCCAAGTGAGTATTATTAAACTTCAGAAAATAACCTTTATAGTTTTGAAACAGTCTCATTCTGGAAGATTATAATGTCTTAGTGATTAAATGAAAATGAGATAGTAGCTATATAATGGCAAACACTGTTGAATTAACTTTTAAAAGAAATTCACTAAATGATTAATATTAACACTGGGCTGTGAGACACGCAGCTGCAAAGAATTTCATTAAACTCTCAAAGCTCAAACTTTCATTTGATTTTAATGGAAAATTTATGAAAGCATGCTGTTAAGACTAGATGGGGGAGATGATCACTGTAATTCTTCTATTAGTATAACCAAGGGCCTTAATTTTATTTAGCTCTTTAATTGTTCTTTCATCTTCTCCAGTTCCAAGCCCTGATTCCTAAGAGCATGTGTTTAACAAAACATATTTAGATTTAAGCTGGAGAATAGGTTTGAAAAAACAACAATTTTGTTTTCAAATGAAAACATTCCCTTTGTGTTTTTTTTTTTTTTTTTAATGAAGGGAACAAATCTGTTCCTCAGTGATCATGGTCAAATGTTATTCCCTCCCTAGAAGTATTTATGCCAATTTTACGAAGAGGGTTATTTGTATCTTGAAGTTGTGTCTGTTGTCTAGGATGTGGGAAATTGGCCACTGATAACCAACCATTTAAGGGAAGGGTTTGTTCATCAGTTTTGAACTTGGGAATTGTGGGGTTTGGACATCTCATTCATTAATTTTGTGACTGATGACTCAAGACTCACCAAAACTTTTTTCCACATTTACTGAATTGTGCATTGTACCCTTTTTTAATGACTGTGCCAGATTCCAAGGAGATGTCTGCATGAAGTGTTCTAGACACTGATTTTTCCATGCTTAAAAAAAAGTAAAAATTTAAAAAGGCATTTTTTTCACTGATGGAAAATTGGTACAAGAAAAGCCAGATCTGTTGCATGAGGAAATTGTAGAAATGTGAAGAATAATATAAGTTAAAGAGCTGTGCCGTAGTTCATATTCAGCCTGGGACTGCAGAATATCAGGCATAGAATGAAATTGCTGTGAAGTGAACATGTTTAACTGGGCTGGGGAATGTGGAAAGGACCTTCTGCTAATATAAATAAGAGCCAAAAAAATCCACAACTGGAACATTTTATAGTGCATAAGCAATTGAACCATAGGTTTTTCTCTCTCCATTAACACTTGCTGGCATAGCAGCTCCATGATAGTTTTATACCAAAGAACAATGTGCAAAGAACTAATAATATCCAAGTAGTGTAGACAAGGAAACTTCTGGGGTAAAAAAGGATTATTTATATCTGTTGAAAATTCCCCTGAAATTATCATTTAGTGCAGCTCTGCACTGAGATACATTTGGTCTGTAAAGTGATAAACATAACTATGCCAATGAACTGCTATAATATACCTTTCCCTGAGTAACTAAATTGTAATTATTCATAGAGATGAGTTTACGGGCCTCAGATAAACAATATCCAGAGTATTTGCTACAGTTTTACCATAGTCTAAATATACATAATGCAGTACAGATGAATTTAGTTAGATGTTGTTGACACCCCTCAGGAATAAACAAAAATGGGTGCAATTGCATTGATTTGTAAATACCCTTGCTCTGAATGTGACCATCTGGAAACAGCATCAACTCCTATCATAAAAGAGAGCAGGCGGGTTGAGTGCATGGTGTGGGGCAGACAACTAAACACAGATTTGTGGGAATGACTTACAACTTACAGAATTGAGGCTCTCTAGTTGTAGTTATAAAATCTGTCCTTTGAACTTTTGCGTGAAATTTAGACTCCAGCTACCAATAAATCAGGCTGCATTTCCATCTTGTTCCAAATAACCTTCAGTGAGGTCACTCAAAAAGAGATAAACAACAACGTTTCGTAGAAATATGTGCCTCTGTTGTTGCAATGGGAATTAGAAGATGAGGCATCTCTGAAAGATAACTTGAACATGGTATTTCTTATAATTTTCCAATAAACGATGACTTGGAAGAAGATGTCTCAGCAGAAGCCAAAAATGAATAGCAAATTACAATTTTTCTTTATGTAATGTACATGCTGGTTATGTGTTGGGGGAGGACTTGGGGTTTTTAAAAGGGCATTTGCAATATCACACTGCAAAGTTTGAGAGGCCATTAAGCAAATTGGGAATCTTATATATAGAGGAAATATTATGTTCAAGGCTTCAGAGCTTGCTATGATTAGAGTGTTCTTTGTGGGAGATTTGTTAATATTTCTTCATCCTGGACACCTGCCAAGCTTAAGTCTTTAATGCTCTGAGACTGAGTCACGGAAGTGGGGACTGACTGCACAGAGCTTGTTGACTTGCCAGGGGGTTGGTGTGGGAGGTACTATACAAGGAAGAAAGAAGAGGGGCATGAAAAATGATCTTGAAATTCTGTGATAATCTTTTGTCTAGAAGAAATAAGTCCACAACTTCGGGAGTTTTTATCTAGTTTTCAAACTGGCCAACAAAAATGGGACATTTTAGAGATGTGATCTCTTTTTGTGTTTCAGAAAGAGTATCTAGGAGTTTGTTAAAAACAGAGGGCTAGAAGAACAAGGATCAACATGTCACTGAACGTGGGTAGTTAAATACAGTATCTGTCCATGATAATTATCAAGTGAAATGGGAAATTTTGACACAGAAAAGAATTTCTTTTAACTTCTTTCATTTGCTAACCACTAGTAATCAGCATAAACTGATTTAAGCTTGCTGAAAACAGACTAGATTTTCTGGATCATGTGTTATGGATCCAGACTGTACAGCCCCTGAATCTCTTTGAAGCACATGCTGAAAATGAATAGACAAACAGAAATTGCACAGATAGTAAGACCTAACAGCACTTGTGAGCTTCTTGACCCAAATTAGATCAGTGTAATTAATTATTCAGCCTTTGTTGGGGTATATAAAGATGGCTAGTAGAAAAAGCTCAAATGCTTCTGGAGGAACAAATGGTAACTAATGAGTTTGGAAAAAAGCTGCAGAAAAGGGATATGGCTGCAGGGTTACACACAGAGCACTGGATCCTGAAGTCATTCAAGACAAGACAAATGTCTGGAATACACCCACCTTTGGTATGTTAACATGCACAAAGCCTGGCTAGTGCAGGCTTCATAAATACTGTTTTTCAGCTGAGAGATGAGAACTGAAGACGGGGGAGCTACTTCTTCAGTCGCACATCATGTGACTGAGCATGTCTGTGCTTCAAGTAAGCTGAGGACAAAGAAGTGCAGGTTGCTCTAAATTTCTCTCTGCTGGGCTTGCCTTTGCCCTTATACATTGCATGTGCTTATACACCAGCTGATATCGCCTTGGTCAGAAATTACAGTGGAGAGCATAATCTAACGATCCCTTAGTGGAAACTCTCTGACCTTCATGTCCCATGCATGCTAGCATCTGAAGTACCACAGCTACATGAGGATCAGACAGGTCTGGGAACTTTGCACCGTACCAACTGTCTGTCAAGCTTAACTCAAACCTACCTGCATACGACCTTTTTGTGTGTGTAGGTCCATGTTCCTGTTCAGAGGTGGATGTATGCAACTGTGTAGGACAGCTGTGATTTGTGGCCATCGATTATCCTCTGAAAACTGAGAAGGTAGTTGTGGGAAACTTTTTAGAGGTTCAGGGTCATGGAAAGATACTGGAGCTATATATTGTTTTCAGCATATGTGTTGTCTTCTTTGTTTTCAGCATTTGTGCTAACACCGAATGACCTAAAAGACCTCATGAGAACATTGTTGACTAAGGTTCGAGTATCTCTCTTTTTAGATGAGTGGAGAGCCTTAATTCGTAAGTATGCACACGAAACTGCAAATGCCACCCAAAGGTCAATAGATCAGACAATACAGATGCTTTACGGAGAAGGACCTTATGCTGGTAACCCAGAACAAGCAAAAATTGCGTTTCAGGCATTGCAAGCAGTAGCAGATGTATCCCAGAGTGCTCCCCCTTTTGTTAATGTAATGCAAAAACCTGATGAATCTTTTATTGATTTTGCAGAGCGCCTAAAAGATGCTATTGAGAAACAGGTAAAAGTCAAAGAAGCCCAAGATGCTCTGTTCAAACAACTTGCAGTCTCCAATTCTAATGCACAATGCCA
>VWZG01013125.1:139731-150988 GCA_013396735.1 Grallaria varia
CTCCCCAGTGAGCCAGGACTGTTGGAGGATGATGGAGAGTGGCTTGGCAAGCTCTACTGCCAGCTCCCTCATCACCCTAGGATGGATCCCGTCTGGTCCCATATACTTGTGAGGATCCAGATGGCTCAGTAAGTCACTAACTATTTCCTCCTGGAATACAAGGGGGCTATTTGGCTTATATGAGCTTTTATTCCATTTTGACATTAGGACACTTTGTGATTGCTTCAGTGCTGCCAACATGTGCACACACACATGCGTGTGCGCACACACACACACACACGCACACTCAGAAACACAGCGTACATTTGGTTATCTATTCAACTGTCTATCTGTCTTTATACATCAATTTCCTATACCTTGGTAGGGATCAGGGAACTAGCGTGACTTCTAAGAAACAACTAAAATTATATCTTACTTTACAGGAAGAAACCACATGTTGAAGATCTTCCTGGTCTGCACTGTTGGAATTCCTTATCTCGTGCTTGTGAGATATTTTCCTTTCCAAAAATAATCTTCAATTCATTCAAAAAAGTTTGCCTTCCTCCATTATAATTAACAACACATGCTTATGAAACAGCAACAAATACATATTTCCACTTTTTTTTCTCTCTCTCTCATTTTAAATTCATGATGCTGCAGTCCTTTGTACAGTTGGTTTATTGTTTTCCCTCAATGTTCAATTCCTTCCTTGTACTGTTCTTTCTCATAGCAGCACGAAGAAAGTATCTTTTATAATGGGGAGATTGGAATATGACTACTAAGCCACAAAACCTACATGATACAGAGAGAGGTGTTGTGCATGAAATTGTTCAACCCTAAACTAGAGTTTAGTATCACTTTGACTTTTATGCATTGCGATTTCAGTTCTGGTCATCTGAGTAAAGGAATACGCAAAATCCTGTCAGTGGAAGGTTATAACATTTCTTTCCCAGACTTACATTTTCCTAGATGAAACACACTGAATTTTAAGGTGTATATTGGCACAGTTCCACACTGCTTGCACCTTCCTGGATAAAACAGCAATTCTGGTCATAATTTAGGTAGATATTAATATGACTGTTAAAAAACATATACACATAAAAGAAAACTTCTTTGGACACAACAGCTTTGACTGATTACACTTTATTTTAACAAACCACAGTGTAAGAGGATCATTTATTTTAAATAAGGGTTTTTAGAATTATGTAGCACTTGTCAAGAAATTCATGCAAGTTTCTTTTACAGAGGTTCCCTAAGGCTAATAACATGATCCTTAATTCTTGATTTTCCTCTCTTCCTCTTAAGACTTCAGAGAGCTGAAAGTGCCCTGTGGTGATATCCAGCATGTCATATTCATTCAGAACCAAGGCTAAAGTTTTAAAGTGTGATCCCTGCATAGCATTAGCAAAACTTGAGACTGCTGTTCATAGTCCCCTAACTGCTTTTAATTATAAAATTTGGGTAACAGAGGAATTTTAATTATACTGTGCTATAATTTTGGGTCATAATTTCAGCTACACTTTCAGATGTCATAAATTAATGTTGTTCCACTGAAATTGGTGAAGTTGTATGTCCTGGGGTCCAGATTCAGTCACCCACACACATCGGTGCCATATGAGATACCCTCAAATAGCCTGCTTGGCCTCTGACTGCCCCTGTGGATGGGTTCCTGCTTCCCTGCCATGGGGCCTGTGTTATATCCACCAGCTCAAATGGGCTCAGATGGTGCTGGACACCTATGGCCAGTCAACATACCAGTTCTGCCTCCCAAGAATGTACTTTATAACCTTTTAAAATTGGAGAGAAGGAATGAATAGGTTTAAATACACATCTTCTGGAGAATCTTTGGAGACAATTCTTCAGTATTATTATATTTAAAGCCACCTGTCCTTCCAGTTTATACCCATTTTGGCCTGACAGCCATTTCTCTTATTTTTCTTACTCTTTTAAAATTCACTTAGTGGGTAAGGTCTGGCAAAAAACCTGATCTACTGTCACCAAGTAATGCCGTCAAGTCTGATGTATGAACTTTCTTAGTTAACCTGCAAGGTTAATAGGGAGATGCTCTTAGCTAGCTGTGTCATATCCTCATAAATCCATAATGCTGGAATACAGCCAAGGTTTAGGAATATTTCTCAGTAGACTGCAGAGCACATAGTAAGGATTTTCCTGCCTTCAGTGGAGCAAGAAGAATTAATAAGCTTTAAAACTACTATTCATCTTCTCTTCTGCTAACATATTTCTCTGATGCCTTCTCCTGCTCTCTGTGAAGCTTTCATGTTGAGATTGCCAGTATAAGAGAACAGCTTTTTGGGTATTTTCTGAAGATGGTTGGAGCCAGATAATTAAAAGAAAATACTGATAATTAAAAAAATTCATGACCCCCATCTGATAGATGGGAATTCCTTTGTTCCCTAGTAAATGTGGATTGGAATAAACTGTGAAAAATTATTTCATACCTATGCTTTTGTAATACTAACATTAATAGCTACAGCACTGGATAGCTTCTTTTTTCTGAATGGATATTTATTATTTCAGTTTATCTAGATTTTTGTCATCACTGACATCCTGGAGCAATAAATTCCAAGATCAAATTGCATAAAAAGATTCAGATCTGCTACTTCCTGATACAGGTAAATGCCCTATTGCCTTATTCATGTGACAAGGAATAGAAACATAATTTCTCTGAGGCTTTATTACGACATATGGTTCCAAACTTTGTAGCTGTTCCAGTTTTAATAGTTTTGTTATTTCAGGGACTATTTTCTATTATCTTTCTCCAAGTCTCCCCTAAGTGCAGAATCTGCACTCATACTGCTTAACCTACTAATACTAAGTATTCATTATATTTTTCACTGGGTTTTTTTTCTGGATTGCACTCCACCATGGTTTTTCATTCACTAGTCAAGTGTTTTGCAGATTACTATGGGACGTGGGCTTTGTGTTTGATCTCAATCAGGATCCTGGCATTAGTGTAAAAACAGCATGCTGAATACTTGTTGGAAAGTTGTCACTAGTAGTTCCCATATGTTTTCTTTTATAGTTGATTTGGAAAGATTCTTGACTGTGTTCAGATATCCATTTATCTGATTATGTTTCAGGGTTATAACTCTGAAATATGTATAAATAGCTACTCCAGCATCAGCTAAAGAAAATTGTTAATGAAAGAGTTAATAGGTGGTGTGTGGGTAAAATTCTGCCTTTTACTTACAATGTTTGAAAACTAGTGATCTTACTCTGTTTTAGGCACTTAAAATCACACAGCCTTGCAGTGCTTTGGCCACCTTTGCTAAAAAAATTTTTGTCTCACTCAATGCTGGTGCAGCCTCACCTTGAATATTGTGTGCAGTTTTGGGCAATGCAATAATAAGAAAGATATTAAGTTATAGAGAGCGTCCAAAGGAGCACAATGAAGATGGTGAAGGGCCTGGAGGGGAAGCCGTATGAGGAGCAGCTGAGGGCACTTGATCTGTTCAGCCTGGAGAGGAGGAGACTGAGGGGAGACCTCATTGCAGTTACAACTTCCTTGTGAAGAGAAGAAGAAGGCAGGCACTGATCTCTTCTCTGTGGTGACCAGTGACACAATCCAAGGGAATGGCCTCAAGTGGCATCAGGGGAGGTTTAGGTTGGATATTAGAACAAGGTACCTCACCCAGATGGTGGTTGGACACTGGAACAGGCTCCCCAGGGAAGTGGTCACAGCACCAAGCCTGACAGAGTTGATTAAGCACTTGGATGATACTCTCAGGCACATGGTGTGACCCTTGGGGATGGCCCTGCATAGGGTTGGACTTGATGAACCTTGTGGGTCCCTGCCAACTGAGCATATTCCATTATTTTGTGAAAATGAATACAGGTGTCTACACCAACTTTATTAGGGACTCTTCGTTCTCAATCATAAACGAATATTAACAAATCCCTGCATTCATTTGCAGTTTAAAAGAGTTGGGCACCCTGTGGTTGCTGAAGGATGGCTGCACCTGCTGGGAAGCCCTGTGGCCAGCAGCCTCAGGACATGCCAGACTGGTGGTGGAAGGGGCTGAAGGGGGAAGAGTGGTGCCCCATGTGACCACCAGCAGAGACCCACCTCCAAGTTATATTGCTTAGCAGAACCAGAAGGCATTCATGGGGAACAAAGAGCTATTTCAGGATCACCCAGGTCTGATAGCAACACTGGCTTCCAGTGGAGTTGTATGGATTCAACTAGTTGTATTCAAACAATTTGCCTAACTCATACGATCTGCATTAGAGTGATTTTTTTTTTTCCCTCCATGTCCTGCTGATGTTCTTTTCAAGTTTGCAAGTATAGTTCAATAAATATGAAGTAAAACAACTAGAGGAGAACTTCTGAATTTTCAAGGCCTCTTTTCTGCTATCACAATAAACACTTTTTGGCCTTGTTAATTAATAGCTCAAGCTTGAAAACAAATTGTTTTTCTGCTATTACTATTTCTATAGAGTATCAGCCTTAAGGTAAAAACTTTTATCTGATTCCTTACATTGCTTTCTTCATAGGTAGTTTATTCTTAGTTGTTTCAATGAGCTGAGTTTTTTAATGTGACTCTCCTGTTTACCTTCGGGCACTATCAGACAGCAGTCCTTACCATGCTAGTTAACATTCTGCAAATGAGTAAAATAATTTCTATGGCCTTCTACCCTTGGACTGACTCTTCACTTTTCAGACATCTCAGTAGCCTTCTCTGCACCTGCCCCAGCTCATATTCTTTTCGAAAGAAAGAGTGAATAGAGCAAGTGAGAATTTGGGTGCTTGCTGTGGTGGCAATTCTTTGGAAGGTGAAAGCCAGGAAAGAGAGTTATCTGCAGGAAAAAAAAAAAAAAAAAAAAAAAAAAGAGGTCCTATAAGATACAGAAATGGACTCACCAGCCAGAAGGGAGAGTCTGGAGTTGCTTTTTTCATACGATTAAAGAGAAATAGGGCTTTAAGCAAAAGGGATCTTTGGAAACCCCAGGGAGCAGGACCTGGATCATTTAATGGAGAATTTAAGAGGGAACATTGGATGTAAGAGAAAAAAACTGACTTTGACACTGAACTGTCATTGTATTTTACTAGTCTAGGTCTCAAAAAAGGTATGTTATGGTGGGGGCATAGAGCATAGCTGGCTGATGGATATTCTAGGATGTCCCATAGGTTTGTAGTCAAAAAATTCCTCCTCACAGTTGCTTTTATTTTTACTTCCTTTGGTGCAGTCACAGTTGTCCTTGGACACCATGGGAACACTACGTATTGCAGCTTGTGATGGGAACCCCTGCAAAGCCTCATTTTCACTTGTCCAAGGGCTCACTGATTTCTTGATGGTTTTTCTCTTGAAATAAACTACTCTCCCTTCTCATCCTGTGTGTGTCAGGATGCCTGGGATGTGCGAGTGCACATTCTGACAACTCCCACACAGCTGCATGTTTGGATAGTAAACATGAGACTCTTACTTAAATGTTGTGATCTGTTCAGGAGTGTGGTTTTAGCTTTGTTTGCTGAGCCATATTTAAGAACACTTTCCAAGACCTTGAGGAACAACTACAATTGGCAGCCCTTTCTGTAGTACTCCCTGCCTGCAGCACACTGTGGTTGCCACAGCTTCACAGGCTTGCAGGGTGCCTGGGTAGCCCAGTGGCAGTGAGACAGATGGGGGGACAAAGGTCAGTGCTGTTTTTGATTTTCCGTGCTCAGCACTACAATCACAGGTTTAACAGCATCACATTACAAATGGAAAATAGAATCTTTCTTCTCTGTCTCTAAATGTAATTTTTTATATGTTTTAGAATAACTTTCTTCCTGGTTACCTCTTTGTAACAGGCAGGTGATACGTCAGAGCACCAGAAGCTATTGTCCTATAGTGAACCCTCTCTATCACTTGCTTGAGCCTAACAGCACATACTGCCTGACATCAGCAACCCAGTGACTCATACACCAAGATACCATAGGTGTGTTCCTATATCCTGGAGATCAGAAAAATTCTACGCAGAAGACTTGGCTTGTTTTTCCTATCTTGTTATGGAAACTGCGTGCATAGGCTCTAATAGCATGGAACAACTATAAATGAAGTCTTTCTGTTTCTTATCAGAAGATAAACTGCCTGTATAAAAAAGGTGTTGCCAAGCCCAGGAAAGCCTCTTTGAAGGGCACAGGCTGCTGATTGTAGCTGTCTGGGGGGAGATCTTGTATGTACACTGTTTTAATATTTCCACAGTGAACACCATTAATCCTGTTCTGGGGGAGAGTCCAACCAGTCTGAAGCATCTGACACATCTGAACCTTGAACAAGCTCAGTAGCTTGATATATAGCAAAAGATGTATAAAAAAGGGATACAAGCTGCATATACGCTGGGCAATGCTACAGCTCCTCCTCCTCCTGCAAAAATAAAATTATAGATAAAGAGTATTTATAGGCAGATTAAAACTTGTGTCTCTAATAAATGGCAGCAGGCAGCTTCACTGATGGCTTTTAACAAAGCACTGTTTTACTTCAATTCTCATTTACATGAACAACTTCTTACATATCATATTCCTATTCATATGTAGAATTATGACTTTTACCTGCTTGCCTCTTTGATCTCACTGATAATTTTGCTATGTAACTCCTAGTTAAGTTTCCTTCTCATGGCATATAGATACGGAGGAGACATTAGGGTGTCTGCTGAAGCTGGCTGGAATAATTCCACTCACACAATACATCAGAAGGAAAAACTGTGGGAAGAACACTTGAAGGTTGAGTATTGTGGACAATTGGCTGCCCCTCAAAAGACTTGATTTAACAGAGGAAAGACTTGCTTGGTTATTCAAAAACCAGGCTAAAAACCTTATAAAAACAGGATCACTTGAAAAGTTTCTGGAATTTTCTATTTCACATCAAAGTAAAAGGGGAAAAACCCACAGCCTTTCATATGGCATTTCAGTATTCCTGCTTCTATTCCCAGCTGGAACAGAGAAGGGTAGAGACACACACAAATGCAAATTATGACAGCATTGCAGTGAGAACATGCTAAATCTCACATAAATTATTCAGAAAGGGGGCAGCAACTGAATTCTGCTGTTACCTGAGCTCCTGGATCTGGTACCTCTCGTGCTCTACAGTGCCTTTGAGTTGTGAACCTCTGGGAGCCTGTGGAAGCAGGAGGTGCTCTGTTTGTATTTATATTTCCATGGTAATGCAACAAAAGAGCTGCTTGGTCTTCTTTCCTCAAGGCATCTGCCAAATCACTGCTCTTTATAGAGCAAGTTGGAAGAAGGAATTGTGTTGGCATTCTTGCGGAAAATTTAGGCTTGTTGCACCTTCATGCAAGGTGTAGGTATCATTCAAGTATTTCAACAATATTTTTAATTACTTAGGATTTAGTGTGATTTTTTTACTGATGCTTGAAATGCTCAGTTGACTCCACTGATTCTTGTTTTCTTGTGTACTGCATCATTTTTGTAATACAGAATCATAGAATAGTTTGGATGGGAAGGGACCTTAAAGATCATATAGTTCCAATACCCTGTCATGGGCAGGGACTCCTTTTACTAGACCAAACTGGTCAGAGCTCTATCCAACCTGGCTTTGAACACTTCCAGGGAGGTACTTGAATACAATTCTGAAGTTTCATAAATTATTTTTAAAGCTGAAATTTCTGGATGTGAAAGCCCTTTATAGGCCCTGTTATATACTCATGAGAGAGGGCTTATACTGGGGAACTGAAGCACCAGAGAGATAAGGAAGACATATGCAAATCTCTAATATTCAAAAGTCTGCTAATGATAATTGTGTTGGGAGGGTCTTTACTGAGACCCATGGACCTGTACACCTCCTGCCCCTAAAAAGCAGATCTGAGGGACGCAGAGGGATAGTGGTATCCATAGATTGTCCCCATCTCTCAGCAGTTCAATAACATAGTTCCAAAGAGCCAAAGAAAGCCAGGAAAAATTCTCACTGCCATCCTTCAGCTGCAGGATATGTTATCTAACTATAGTGATCATATAAGGCAGCATGCTAGACTTGCAGAAAGGGAGGTCACACCAGGGCATTCCTAGTTTAGCCAGGTATTTAACCAGAGCAGCCAACTGAGTGAGTCTGCTTCCTCAGCTGACTCATTGCAGTTACACTCTTGCTGTGACCTATCCTGCTTTGCTCATGGGCTGCTGCTGGGGTTTGCTAGGACCCTAAGCCAGGTGTATGTCTGCTCTGACACTTCAGCTCTCATACAGTAATGGCTAGTTGCATGGGCTAAGCAAAAAATTGCAGCATGATGAATAGCTGAGATTAATCTGGGGTGTTAATGTAGGAGCACAGTGGCTTTTGGAACTGGTTTATTTAATTAAGAATCTCCTGAGGTACTACTGGTTTGATATTGAAAGCAATTTGGATTTCACTGAAAGCCTAGTGAAACGAGCTGAAGTCTTTCTTTGGTTTCAGTGTATGTGAAGGTCTTTCTGAGAATGAGAGAGATGAATTTAATATACTGTGTAATATTTAGCCAAGAGAGCTTAAGTGCCTGAAATCCACAAGCTGAGGGTGTGAGTCAGTTAAGGGAGAATAAGTGACTCCTCCTTGTGCCTTGAATGATGGTGTTATACTTTATAATGGCAAGGAGAACATGAGAAATGAGAAAAGCAGAATTGTATCTGATGTGTGAAATGTCATGAGGGCAACTATCACATACAATAAGTAGGAGCAGTAAAATGGATCGACTGACAGAAACTCTCTGTTTCTGGAATAAAAAGGATTACATTTTTGTACCAAACAAATATGAAGTTACTTTTGTTTTAGAAATATCCATGACTAGTCTAATCCCCAGGCAAGCTATTGTATCCTCTCTTTTTCTGCACTCCAGGTTTTAAATAGAAAAGTAATAAAATTTATTCCTCTATGTCTGACACTAAATAATTCAACAAAATGCTGTAGCTGCTATGAGAGAGGATTGTATGGACCATAAGCTTGTAAAACCAGATGGATGAGCTAGCAACCAACTGCTTACAGAAATACATCGTATTTTCAGCATTTTTCTGTGAATTTTGGGTGCTTAATGAGAATGCATATAGTTATCAGTATTTTCCCACATGAAAAGGTTTTTTTACACTTTTTTTTTTTTAAGTCATAATTCAAAATTCCACATGAAAGTGTGAGAGCATAGTTACAAAGAAAATGTTAATCAGGGTCATGGTCACTACATTTAGATGAGTACAAAATTAACAGTACATAATTATGATGGGAGGGAATCCTAAATAATTTCAATGTGAAAGACCTTCGGACTTTCTGCCTTATGTCTTTATGCATAAGCAGACTACTGCTCCTATGGAGTAACATTTCTGTGTGAAAATGAAATATGGAAGAAGCCTCATAGCCTCAGTGGGTGATCAGAGCATGTTTGTGCCAGATGCAGTGCGCATATGTAGCAAAATCCTGGTCCCATT
The DNA here is from genome assembly GCA_013396735.1 of Grallaria varia. Classification (NCBI taxonomy): domain Eukaryota; kingdom Metazoa; phylum Chordata; class Aves; order Passeriformes; family Formicariidae; genus Grallaria; species Grallaria varia. Next base: position 149,117 of record VWZG01013125.1, read on the forward strand.
CCTGAGTAAATTTCATCTAGAGGTTACAAACACTTCCATAAACTTTACTATAGCACTACTGACATCAATACTGACATCACTTGCAGCCATGATGTTCACATATAAAGTTTTGTACATGTCTAGAACTTACAGACACAGAGTAAGACCAGTTTTGGTGTTCAAATCAGCACATGTACTAAGTGGAGCACGCCCAGTTGGGCTGCATTTGTCCAAAGGTGATTTTGATGTTCCACTTGCTTTTCCTTTCTGGAGAACCAAAAGGACTAACCAGTTTATTTCCTCTCAGAATTTCATCCCTGAATTTTCAGAACTCTGGCACTTGCTCATACCAGACTTCAACTGGGCCAGTCATGAGAGTCATTTATAAGTGAATTACCAGCTTTTTATCAACGTGGATTAGCATCAGAATAAATTGCATTAGTCTTCCAAGGATCCTTGACAAAATCATGCTTGGCCGTATGCACCCATATTGGTGGTAAAATAGGGTGGCTAGAAAGCCAAACACACACAATTAGATGGCCATAAAGGCAAAGTAAGTAATATATCTTGCAAGCAGAAGTTTCTTCTTACTGCAGCAGGGAGACAGTACTGCAGAAATGCTTTTCCTCAAAACATCCTTTTTCTATTTCATTTTACAAAAGTATATTTATTGTGTATATATTCATGCACAATGTATCTTTGTTTCAAAGTCTAAAATAATAATAATCTCTATCACACTTTGCTCTAGAAGTGATTCAGAAACAGCAGATTTATTTAATCAGGTTATGCTAAATCATTATAATAATTTTGGTGAAAATATGTTATGCTCTTTTGGGGGAAAATGTTATCATATAATTTCCTGGATGTATTTAGTTCCTACATAGTGAGTTTTTTTCAAATAAATTTTGAAGTTATTTGTTTTGTTTGTAAGCAGTTCCCACTAAATCTGATCCAAAACAAATCTACTCTTTCCCGAGAAATGATTTTCTGGGTAATAGTGTATTTTGAATCTGGAGGTTAGGCTTAAGGCCTGATTGCAGAACTTGATATACTGTTTTTAATACAATTTGGCATTTTAGAGTATTTTTTAAGCTGTTAAAAATTGAGATATTGGAATCAACTAGGATACAATATAATAAATAGTGTTACATGGACTTACAGAAAATTTATGGATGAACTTCATGAAATATAATAGGAGAAAAATCTGTATTTTTAAACTGGTCTTTGAACTGTGATTTTAGCTAGCATTTAATGTAGTCAAGTAGAGAAAGATAACTAGGGAAAAAAGATTATTTTTCTCCCTCTTAATAAACCTTGCTCTTCTGATGCCCATGCATGACATCCTATTTTTAGCTGTCAGGAAAGCAGTGAAGCATATACAGTGCAGTGGAATGCCCTGTTCCCATGCCTGATTCTCCATATATAGCTACTTCACTGCACTGTTCTTCCCTGGCTCCCACTTTGAGAGATTAACTTGAATTTTCTTGGCAGAATTGGCTCATCTGAGAGCTGTCCTCCTGGTAAACACTCAGGCAGCTGCTTCTTCATGGCACCCACTTTCCCATCAGGACCCATAAAGGCTGAGCATCAGCTAAACAGTGAGAGTGAAAAGATGTGCAAAAGTTATGTACAATGAATCTTCATCCTGTTTCTCTCCCTGCCCTCCCCCCCACCCTCCCCCTCCCACCTTCATCTTGGTGTTGGTACTTAAGTAAGCCTAATTTTCTTTTCTTTTCTTGTTATTTTTGGAACCAGCTTTCAGACTTGAGAGACTGCCATGCACATGATACGTGTTTTGGCTCTTCTGCCAGTTGCGTTCTGCGCATGATTAGATCAAACCCAGTGGCTGCCAGATGACTAATCAGCTTGTTACAGAATAACAGGGCTCACTGG
>VWZG01013125.1:150995-172548 GCA_013396735.1 Grallaria varia
GAATATGATATATAAGAGAGTTTTAAAAAAAAACAAAAAACAACCCACAATAAAAACAGCCTCCCCCGACCTCCAGTGTTTAAGTCTTTTAATTTTACTTCAGGTTTAAAGGCCCTGTGTTATGTGGTATTTTATGCTTCTGTGTATTAGTGGGACTGGGAGGGCTAGTAAAGAAGTACTTTGAAGCCATGAATGCTGGATTTTGCACTCTGAGAATTAGAGCTCTCAGATATCATGTATACCAGACCGTGAATCAGATTAGCTGCGATGAATTGTAAAAGCATCTAAAAATGTTGGAGCCCTGAGCAAGAAAATGTTCCAAACCAGCTAATTTATTCTGTTAGCTCTCCCCCCAACCACCTCCAGATTTTTTGGGGTTTTTTTGTGAAATGGTACTCCTCCGCTGTGAAGCAGATCCTTGTGGGTATTCCTGAAACACTTGAAATTTAGAAGTCATGAAAAGGGCAGAGAAAAGCTTGTGTTTTTATTTTCAACCAATTTTAAACAATGGTATTCTGTTTCCACATGAATGTTTAGAGTTGAATATAGAGATGAAATTGAATTTGACCTTGATGAGTGTACGTATATATGTGCGTGTGTGTGTGTGTGTGTATGTATGTCTATAATCACACAATGAAAATAAGTCCAGTAGGAAAATGTTCTTTAAGTTTGGAGTCATGAGCACAAGATCTGGAATCTAGATGTTGACAAAATCAAACATGGTATAAGACATGGTATTTTAAGTAGGGGCCATCAACAGTTGTTACAATACCAAGTAGCCATAAGCCTATATTATGTTACATCTCTCAAAATACACATTCCACTTCAAGCGCAAGCCATCGCATCCGATGCTGGAGCTGCTGGAGGAAATTGTATTGCCTCTGACAAATCCCCAGAAGGTTGGGCTTCTGGTGTTGGCTCCTTTTGGCCTTCTGGCAGAAGAAAAAAAAGAGTGGGTGATTTAGCTATATTCACTGAACGTGCAGAGGTGGAAGTATGGTTCAGATGATATGTGTGCTACACAGAGCACTGCGGTGACACAGCCTGAGACCTGTCTACAGTTTTCTCTCCTAAGCAGGGCCAAAACTTACATAAAACTAGGCACTGTGAGCAAAAGAAGGACTATGATGCAGAAATCACATGTTGCAACCAGTGGTTCAGTTAGCTACTCCCACTCAGTGTTGTTATTGGTGCTACACCCTTACCTTAATCCAGCCCAAAACTCAAAGACACAGCTTGCATTTTTTTGCCCTGTGGTGACTTCAGTTTTGCTTCATCACACCTAACCTCAGCAGTTAAAAATTAACTGCCTAAATCCAACCTAGTCAGGCAGGTCTCCCTGTGTAGATAAAGAAGATAAACAAGACGTTACTGGTTTCGATTCCTAATTCAGTCACAGGCACAAGCTCCACTGCCCTGCATGGTCTTGCTACCAGAAGCACCTGGTTTTCCAGGGTTTCTGTGCTGCAGTGGGGTGGATAAGTGCAGGTGCTTAGACACAATTAACCTCACTTACTGCATTCAAAGTGTCCTCCTGAGCATGAACAAATCTTCTGTTTATACCAGGGCTGGAATTGTTTCTTCTAACAGTTTATAGTCCTTCTATGACTTGTCTGTAAAAAGGGAAGCTACACAAGGCAAGGAAATGTGGAAAGATGCTTGAATGTTCGGAACATATAAAAGGCAAAGGCTGGCATGCTCACCCACAAATCCAGAAAATAGCTGCATAGTTTTAGTTGTGTTTGTTTTTGTATTTGGATCAATTCCAGTCATCACCTTGGCCAGAAACTGTGTCTGATTCGGATATATTTGTTAAGCCTCTGGAGTGTAAAATAAATATTTTATATAATATTTATCTCTGCGCTACAGCTCTATGACCAGAATGATATCCACAAAATAATACTTTCTGAATACATAGCTTAGCAGCAATTAGATTTAAACACTTTCAACAGCTGCACTAATGACCTATTTTAAATAAAACCCATATTTCACAGAGAAAATCTCAGTCTTTTCTCAGTGTTTAGTTTATTTGTTTGGGGTTTTTTGTTTGTTTGTTTGGTTGGTTTTTGTTTTCGTGGGGTTTTTTGGTTGTTTTTTCTTTTTTTCGGGGAGGTGGGTGAAAGGGGCTTAGTGCCAGAAGGCTGTGGGAGAAAAGAAATATAGTTTTAAGTTTTCTTGTTAATAGCTGGTGTTATCATCTGCAGGGCACTGATTGTTAGCATTTTCTTTCTGACCATTTAATGTAGTTATATAATATCAATATTAACATGAGATTAGGTGGAAAAAAGTGTTGCTAAATGACTGTTGGTGCAAATTGAATTGTTTGTACTAGAACAGTGTGAATGGAGAATTTAGTGTATTGTTAAATTTGACCGCTGAGATAGGGGAGACATTAGCAGAGTTCTGCATCTGAAACTCAGCCAGAGTCTGCATTTGTAAAGGTCTTTAACTCATGCTGAGCACAAACTCAACTGTGCTTTCCAGGTGAAAGTTAGAAAAGCTCCAGACATTACTGAATGATGGTAATAGTACTAATTTAGATCCTAAAAAAGTAGATTTAAGGCAGCTATAAACCAAATCAAACTATAAGACGCAGCAGACCTCATACTCTGGACTTGAGTCATGAAGATGTGTTTCACATCAGAATCCACACTCTCACAGTAGAACCCACGATGATGCTGATTGTCACTTGGAGTTTACTTATCCTTTGCCACCCTAAAACTGCACTGTAAGTTATAGCCATGCTTTGTCATGGTTTTAATTTAATCAGTGTTAGTGAATGTGAAATTGAATTGATGGTTTCTCCCTTTAACTCAATTACTAGATCTAAATAGTCTCTTTACCACAAAAGACAATACTAACACCAATATGCTACACAGCAGGGGTTCAAGGCATTCTGGGAAGAGTAGTTAATTATCACCTTCTGGTTGTTATCCAAAACAATGCCCTATGTATTGAATGCCATCTGAATTCTGTTTGTTTAGTGAATTTTGGCTTCAGTTTCAATAGTAGAGAACCTAATTCTCATTTAATGCTAATAATATTCCCTTTCAGGTAGGTTGTTTTGTGGAGTAATTAAGTGATTTACTATAAATGAGTCAGACTCATCATAGCAACTGCCTTATACTCATCTTACTTTAAAATACTGAAGACACTTTTCCTTTCAACTGGTGTCATGAGTAAGTAACTTTACTGGGTTCTTTAGCATATGGTTCCACTGATATTCAGTGTAGTTCTATAATTTTGCATTCCCCCCAAAAGAAAAAGGAAAAAATAAAAAAAAGGAAAAGAAAAGGAAGATTGTAATTTTCAAGTATTCCACAAATAATTTACTGCTTGATTTGATACCACAAAAGTTGATTTGAACTGTAAAAGATGCCGACAGCCTGTTCTGCTGTTCCAATATTTTGGGCTTGAAGTGATAAACTCTAATATTTTAATGCTGATTTTGAATGTTTGAATGGAACTCAAGTGTTTGTTGGAAACGAGAACAGGGGCTGTGAAGAATTCTTATACAAAGCACAAGGGTAAATGAAAGTAGTGGTTGAGTCAATATTCCTTTTATATTTCAAATTGGTTTCGTCTATGACATAATCTATGAATACTAGACAAAAATCATGTTCTTCTCACATTAGAGTTCCAGGTCATAGTTGTGATTATTCTGTATCAACATGAAATTAGGATGAGAGAGCTGAAACCAGTCATGCAGATAAAATTTGGACAATTCTGGGTAAAACACCATTAATAATAGTCAGGTGGAGATAAGAAGATAAATTAATTTGAAAATTATTAATTTTTAGTGACAAAGAAGCAGTGTTATCCTACATGTGTTCATATTTATTTTCCTAATTGGCAATAATAACCTGGAAGCTCTCTTTGGCATTACTGAAATCTACATTTTTTTGCATATTTTTGTTTCTAATATTTGGCCTCAATTGGTTGTTTCTCTCACTTTTTAACTCTAATGTTTGTGAAGGAACATTTTCTCTAATGCTGCTAAAGCCATATACCAAAGCCTCACCTGCAGCGGAGTCCTTGGCCAGCAACTGATGACAGTAGTCGCAGAGGTGTATGTATTTACAGCCTTGGACAAAACAATGAAAATTGGCTGGGATACATATCCTCTGAACAGAGAAGAGAGGGAGTGAAAAATGAATGAACTGCTTTAGAAAATAAAAGGTGCAGGTACAAAGGCTGGAACAAGATGGGGAATGTCTTCACCTGGTCAGAAAAGCCAAATAACAATATCCTCCTCCAAACTGACTATATGCTACAAGGAGCTTGGATTTAAGGTGCAGTTGGCATTTGGAAGAGCTGTTTGACAAAACTAGGGGCTGTACAAGGACCAAGGGAAGCTTTTCTCCCTGCTCTTCACCAGAGTTAGGTGATATGCCTTTACCACACTCCTCCATGGTCAAAAATCTGGCTTTGTGGCCTAGAATATGGGCTGGACTCCTAGACAGCGAGGATTTCTCTGCCTGAGCTTCTGCTTCCCTTCTCACATTGTTTTCTTTTCTTGCCTGTAGACTTCAACCTGATCTAGATACCTACCTGAGGGGGTGCTGCACCATGGGGATGGCACTGGCCAACTTTTGCTCCCTGGGCTGTAATCTGTGGTATGTTGTCTGTCGAGTCTTTGTATTGAAATGATCGAATGCAACAAGGACCTCTAAAGGAGCCCTTAGGCTCTCCTGTAATATTAATCTTAAAACCACCTCATACGCGGATAAACTTTAAAAACAAACAAACAGAAAAGCCATTTCCTTGGGTCTGGTTGAATCCTGCTTCCCAAAGGTGACAGAACATATGAAAGAGCCAGCAACGTATGAGAAAAATATCCTGCGGAGGAACAGAAATCTCACTTAAAAGCTTTGCATTCAGCAAGTTGCTGTTTAGTTCCTGTGTGAACAATTAATCTTAAAACAAATATTTGGTGAAGCGGGATGGAGCTCCAGGAGGTTTCACAGCCAGCTAAGGTTGAGTGAAAACACACACTGCCTGACTTCTTCAGGACAGTTTTTCTTTCTCATACTCTCCATAAAAATAACTAAGAAAAAGTATCTGTTACAATGACCCAGGTTTTGCCATTCAAACCTCCCTAAATTACAAGCTTTCCCTCTGAGACCATTTACAATAGGGTATATAATGCATGGCTGTGTTACACCCTACTGCTCTTTGAATTCAGTATAACTGGTTATTACTATGTTAAAATGTAGTGGTCTGGTTCAAAGGCTTTCCTATAAATATATATCTTCCTTGCTGAGCAGATGACTATCCCTTCCAGCAGCTCCTGTGTTAAAAGCTCTCTGGTTTTTAGCCCTTCAGCTGGGCACAGCTTGGAGCTGCTTTGAGAAGTCTGTGAATGGCTGGCAGCTGCAAGGTCTTGCAAAACCTGATTAGGATCAGACTGAAAATCAATGTTATTACACTGCTGGTTCTTGTTCTGGTTCGTATTTAATGGGTGTATTTTTTAATTTCCTGTTATCTACATTTCCTGAATTATATTTATTATTAGATAGAGGAGATCAGGGGGGCACAACTATTCTGCTTGGGACACAAAGGTTATATGCTGTCTTTGTGCTGTCATGAATGCCCTATCCAAATCAACAGAGAACTTCCCATTGGCTATAGGAAGCCTAAGGTAGTGCCTCAATAGCAGGTGGATGCCCTCATGTCTTGGCTATATTCTGGATAATGTTACATGTATGTATATCGAACCCCTGGATGATGGCAAAAAGCAAAGCTAGCGAATATATAAAGCACCTGTAAATGCTGCAGCGCTTTGCTGTGCCCCTGCAGTCAGCAGAACCCTCTGTTACCCTGCTTTTGACAGCTCCACCTGGAGCAAGAGCTCACCCATGCTGAGAGCCTCCTCCAGTGAAGGATGAGTGCTGCCTCCCTTTGCCTGCCTGAACTCATGCCCCATCTGAGCCTCCTGGGCCATCTTTGGATAAAACATAATTAGTGCCCCTCCACTATCAAAGATAAGCGAAACAAAAATCACCCTAACTGAACAAGCTGATCACAGCAATCTATTTAGACTGTGGCATCTTCAGAGAGGAGGCTTGTTTGTGCTGTGTGTAGTAACTAATGGAACAGACTTGTGATCACTCTGACTCTACAGTAGTACAAATAATAAAGGGATATAAAAGTATAAACAACATGTGGCACTGTTGGCCAATAGTGCTTTCCATTTTCAAGGCATTGCAAAAGAAAAAAACACAATGTAATTTCTCTTTCAAGTGCTAACTAACAGTAATAGTCATGTCACGTATCTGAAAACCATAAGGTAGCTTTTCAGAAGAGTGCAAGTTATAAGTATTGAGTAATTCTTTTTTTAAAAAAATAAAAATTCAGTACATTATTTGGTGTTTGCTTTGGGTTTTTTGGGTTTGTATCTTAATTTTTAGGCTTTATATTGTCAAGATTTTTTCTGCAATGATGGGGAGAGTGAAGTGGAATCTAACATTTTTTTTTCTTGTCATTGCATAACTCCAAAGGCTGACTCCCTATTGAAGCATAAGATATTGCATTTAAATAAGGAGAAAGAGAAGACACATTGTAGTTAGGGAAAGAGTACGGTACTGCCAGCTGCGTGAGATCAAAATTCATGAAGCATATTGTAAGAAACCACGGGATTGCTTTAAGATTTCATGAGAAGCAAAATATTTTTTTAATTGCCTAAAGGTTTCTGCTGTCACTTCAGACTCTCAAGTGTTCTTCCAAAACCATGAAAGCTGGGAATTTACCTCATTTTAATGAGACACACTTCCAGGAGAGGGTGATTCTTGAAAAACATTGAGTATCGGAAAAATTAGTGGCACTGAGATCACTATGATTTGGTGGCTTCAAGCTGCTCACTATAGACCTCTTTTCTCATAAGTCATACTATCAAGCTGTTATGAAAGAATATCATGGCAAAGAACCTTAGAAAAACAAGTTATTGCTTCAAAGGATGCCAAGAAAAACCATATATCACAAGTCTTCAGTGAGCTAGACAGAAACTGTCAAATCGACGCTGGAGTTCAACGAAAGAAGCAAAAACACAGGGCTTTTATTTTTTCTTATTATTGAAATTTGAGTACAGTTTTGTGTATTTCCTTTTCATATTTTTAACAGGCTGGGGTTTTTTCAATGCCAAGTAGAAGCTTCTAACTAGTGACATCAGCTTCTAGCATAGTAACTACTGTACTTCTCTCCTCTTTGTACTGCTCCACTAATGCTGCAAGAACTACTACAGGGAAAGCAGCTTCCAAGGAGCAGGAGATTTTAGCTGCCTCTAAATTACTGGAAATGTTGTGCTTATATGCCATAATGAAAGGGTGCACATACAGGAGATGTTTCAGTAACTGCAATCTGCTGCAATTATAGCAGATACAGCTACACCAGGCGACCAATTTAAGTGAATGGCTTTCAAAACATAAAAGCCAGACAGTCCATGGGGAATTTCAACTCTTTTCTTCTTTAAGAACTAGTTTTCCCAGACCTCCAAGGCCCTCTCCCTCTCCTCTGGCATTTCTTTTTGATCTTGGTGAACCTGTTCCGGCTTATGGATGAAATTTAAAACTAAGATCTTGATTGCTTGTGGTCACTGAAAATCACAGGGCATTTACAGTAAGAGCAGGCTTCCAACACCAGCATCATGGACACATTTCACTGGGAATAGCAGCGTTTTGGGGTTCTTGTGGGAGATCCCTTGGGTCAGGGCTCTCTAGGCTGCCCTACTGCTCCATGCTACAGCCTTACAGACCCAGCATGGAGGGAAGGGACTCTCAGCCACCCACCCACCTGCCCGGGGACACTCTACTGAGCATGGGCCATGTGAATTTGACATAATTATTGAAAAAAAGTTATTTCTGTGTAAATGTGCAATGTGTGCTTGTAGCCACTAACATTTCCAGTTCTGCACCAAGGAAAAGACCTCCATTGCTTACAGGGTCCTTAAAGAAACTTTAATTTCAATAACTTCTACTGTCATGATACTTTGTGACTATGTTGCCAGCAGTATAATTTTTTCCAGCATTGATGATGACTGAAAGGTTGTGTATGTTTGAACATGACAGTATTTTTGAAAAGTGATTTTGAGATTGTTTTTTTTTTTTCAATTCTAAAAATTAGGTGAGATTTTCTATGGTTTTTCTGCTTATTCTACCTACTTTTGCTTTATGCATGAATAACAATATTACCCTGTGGCCCCTCTGAATTGAGGAACATCTAGAAAAGTGGACTTTTTGACACAGAAAATGTCTAAAATTTCTAACTTCATAGGGTAATCATAACCATCCATAGTTTTGGATATCTTTACTATACTTTTCTGCTATACATTAAAAAAATATAAAATTTTCAAATCAATTACAAGGAGCTGACTTATTTGTCCATGAAAGTATATAGGCACAGAAGAGAAATTTTATACTAAAAAAAAACATTGCCTTGTTTGAAGTTGTGAATGAGGAAAAAAATAAAGAAAACTTTGAAGAAACATATGTTTTGACAGATACCTACACATAATCCAGAAATACTTGACAGCATGTTGTTCAAATTTTCAGACATGTCTCTGGCTGGGACTAGATTTAAAGAATTTTTAGTCCCCAAAGTGATTTGTTTTTCTGGAATGTTACACGGATGTGAACAAAGGGATTATAGCAGTCACTGTCAATAAGGAAAATCTAATATATATTGTTCTCTTCGGGCGAAAAAAGTTATATACTACAAGATTTTGCTACTGCATATAACAGGTGCAAGGAAGGTGTTTCAATATCTTATAATTTTGCTTCCTTCCTCAGAACTGCAAATATTTTTTCTTGTTTTCTCTGCTTGTTCTTTTATTGAAGGATCATATTTTCATTACTGGTATTTTCTGCTTATATGGTGATGTGCAAGCCAGGATTTTCTTGGCTGTTACCAGCCTATTTCATTTCTTGTTGAAGAAGCAGAGAACAAAGGGCGGTTAGAGGCTGGTGTTGGGCTGCTCATTCCTTCACATTGCTTCACTTGTGAATTTGTCTCTCTTCAATACCATGATATCTGAACAATAGAGTTCTCCTACTTTGAATTAAATGGTTTTCTGTTTGAGAGATACACAGTTCTAGGTAAACTTGGCCATATCATTTTGCATTTGAGTTTCCTTTTCCTCTTCTGAGTAAAAATTAGTTTCAGTAAGATCAAAGACAACTTTGGCAGCTCAGGGAAACAAGGCAGCGCTCCCCTTTTATTTTATCCCTGTTTATTTTGCTGCCAGTTCTCTTTGAAAATGGCCCTTTTTGCCAAGGCTACAATTTTCCTAAATGAATAAGCATTAATACTACGTCTTGTTTATTTGCACAAGTGGAAAAGGAAAGATGGGAAATACAGAAGTGAAAAGACAGTATCAAGAAAAATGTGAAGCGTAGCTGAGGTATGCACCATACACACTTTAACTCTTCAGCAGCAGGTTGGCCTTTGAAAATCCTCCCAATGGACCTGTTGAGGTGCCAGACCTTCAGACTCTCTTGACAGCCATCCTTGCAGTCCTTCAGCTCGATTTGGGGGATCTTGAGGAATGAGTTTCACGAACTACAGTGTCACTATGTCAGGCTGGAGAGGTGTGAATAAGGCCTTGCAGGTGCCATCCAGAGCTTTGTGAGAGCAGAACAGGGATCAAGTGGCATATGTGCTTCTGTCTCTATTTCCGAGAGGGATGGCGAAGTAGCTGAATTTGCGTCTGAGGGGCTTGTTGCCAACTCGCATTTCATTTGTCTCACTGCGACTCTGAGACCCACAAAACTTGGACCACTTCAGTCAGGTCGTCATCCTTCAGCCTGCTGCTAGCCAGGAAATAATAAATTAGACATGGCTAAATATGGGATTCTATGACAACTGAGGACAGGAATCCATCAGAATCCTTTGCAAGCTTAAAAATACGCCAGTCGCTACTCAGGACTGCAGAAAGAGCTCGTCACTTTTTAAGTCCTAGAAGCCTGCCATATGGCCAGCATAAACTACATGCTTCCTCCGTGTGGTAACTAGCTGAAAATCACAGGCTCGTACAAAAAATGCAAGGTGGGGTAGTCCAGCCTCCCGCTCCAGGCAGGAAATTGTTCAGGGCCATACTTAGTCCAGTTTTGAAAACCCTCAGGGATGGAGACAGCAGAGCCTCTCTGGGCAGCCTGCCACGTTCTTTGACCACCCTCGTGGTGAGGAATATGTTGTCAGGATTGTTTAATAGCTGAAAAATGTATTTCTTAACCGGAGAAGTTTTCTGTAAAATGCCTTCTTTGGAGTGTGACATTTTCTCAGAAAATGGCAGTGTCAGGACAAGAGTTTATTTAAAGAGTGTAAAATAACTGGTTTTAATCCAGTGGAGGTCTCCTAGGCACAAATGTTAATTTTTTTTCGAGGCATCAAATCTTCTGGTCATGCTACATCACGTATGATGAAATTCTTATTGTAGATTTATTTTCCTTATTGTAGGGGAAGAAAGTGGTTTCTGATGCCAGAGGAGTGGTCCATAGATGGAAATGGGACCATTGAAAACACTTTGTAACAAATCTCCTGAGAATTTCTGGCACCACTGTGAGTTCAACTACTTTGGTTGTTTGCCTGTATGTGAAAGCATGTGTATAAATACATATACATACGTACATATTCACATCCACATGCACATCCACATATCCATATGTACATCCATTTGTGCAATCCATATGCACATCCCTATATCCATAGATTCACATGCTCATATTCACATAAATGTGTGGGTATATATATATGTGTATATATATATATTTGTATATATATATATATAGTGCATGCATAAGGGAAAACACACACATATATAAAATGCTTCTTTTGAGAAAAAAAAAACAATAAAATTTGCAGCTGGCTGTGCGTATAAACTGTTTTCTGACCTTCAGCATTCTTTTCTCTACAGTCTAGTCATTTGACTAGATGCAATGATGCAGTCAATGATCTAACACCTGGGATAAGATGTACCAGAATACCTGAGCCCAAAGCTGCAATAGGTCTGACAGCACACATTACAGCTTATTCTGGATAGTAAAGGCACCATGAGGCAGACTCTGAGACTACTAAAACCTCAGCCAGTGTCACCTGCCTGCTGAAAGACAGGGCAGGAGAGGCTGCCAGGCAGATGATGAATTGCCTAGACAGCACAGTGCTCCACAGATCAAGGTGAGCTGTCTTTTTCACATCAACATGAAAGCTGTGGAGGTGTTTTTAGGATGAATCATCTTGGCAGGAAAATTTTCAGCCAAAGGGCATGTACTCATAGATACTTTGGATGACCAAGAACACCTATGGCATACTGGCTTGTTTCAAAAATAGTGTGGTCAAAAGGACTAGGGACTTGATCGTCCCCCTGTACTCAGCACTGATGAGGCTGCACTTCAAATCCTGTGTTCAGTTTTGGGCCCCTCACTTCAAGAAGAACACTGAAGCACTGGAACACATCCAGAGAAGGGCAACAGAGTTTGAGCAGGGTCTAGTGAGTAAGTCATATGAGGAACAACTGAAGGAGTTGGAAGTGTTTAGCCTGGAGAAAAGGAGGCTCAGGGTAGACCTTATCAATTCCTACAACTACCTGAAAGGTAGCCAGATGGGGGTTGGCCTATTGTCCCAGGCAGCTAGTGACAGGGCAAGAGGAAATATCCTCCAGCTGTGCCAGAGGAGGTTCAGATTGGACATCAGAACAAATTTCTTCACTAAAAAGGTGTTTAAGCATTGGAACAGTCTGCCCGGGGAAGTGGTGTCACCATCCCTGGAAATCTTCAAGAAATGACTGGACGAGGTATTTAGTGCTGTGGTTCAGTTGTCATAGTGGTGTTCAGCCAAAGGTTGCACTCAATGATCTTTGAGGTCTTTCCCAACTTTAATGATTATGATTCTACAATAGAAGAGCCACGTGATAATTAGAGGTGTGAGTGTGATGACTGTGCAAATACATGTGGATAATAAAGACATCTCTCGTGTCATGCCAAACTTGAAGGTGTGTGGTGGCATGAGAGATTATAAATAGGAGGATAGGAATAGAAATAGAATGCCATTGGTCTGAAAAGGCTCCTTTTCAGATGCTGGGCACGGCCACCTAGGCAGCTGCCGTCACCTTCTGCTACCACTCTTCTGTGATCCATTGGCCCACAACGCCAGCAGCATGTTTTGGGATTTTTCCGCTGTGGGCTGAGAAACAGCCTGACCTGAGTTAAAAAATGTGCTTTTCTTTTTTTGGCTGGGCTATCCTGACTGGTTTTCCTACCTGGCCCATCTGGGCAGCCACACAAGTAGTTGGGCTGGCAGTGGTGGCAGGGAAGCATGATATGCTGGGGACAAAGTCTGTGTTGGCCAGTCCTCCACACACATACATGCACATTTGGCTCTCCAGCTGGTGCTTGAGGAAAGGAGAATAGTGTCCTGTGGAATGGTCTGGGGAGAGCAGTTCTGTGCTGGAAGGATGGACATAGGCATGTAGGTGCTGCTTCCATACTTTCTTCTCTTCTCTTACTTATGCACAAGCTACTTTGAGCTTCCTGATCACCAGCCTGCAAGTACAACTTATTCTTTACCAAAGAACATTAAAAACAACATCACCATTTCCCAAGTAGACTCATGGCAATTGTATGCCCATCTGATAAACAAATGTGCATACATAATTTCCCTACACGTCTGTTCATTGTTTCAGCCAGAAAGCATATGTCAGAAGTGGAGGCTAGCCTTAACACACTGTCAGCCTATAACTTGATCTCAAACACTCTTAAAGTTTTGCAAATGGGAAAAAAATTCTGATTTATCATCAGTTGAAAGCTCAGTTGGAAGTGAAACAAAATAAATTTAATAAGGACTGCTTTAATTCTTATCATTACTGTCTGCTCACTGTTTTAAAAACTGTTTTACTAATCCACTTAAAATGCTTAACTGTCTTTATTCTATTCATCCCTTTTATAAGGCTAATGAAACTGCATAACTTGGTCTAAATACAATCATGCCTTTTTTGCATATGACATCCAGCTCTACAATATCATAGTATTGCACAGAAGGTAAGCTGATATTAATTTATTTCTGCAGTTGTTATTGGATAGTTCTGATACACTGGAATACTAAAAAAGTTCCTTGCCTCTGCCTAAAAGGATAGACAATAGCTTTCTATAAAACTTATCACTGATGACATGAAAAAGCATTGTTGCTTGTCAGAAAAGTGGTTGTAGTTTAATTTCTGTGGTTGAACATTATAATCCAAAGGCAAAATTCTATGTTTCTATTGGGAATTAAAGCCATGTAACCAGGTGGTCCCTATCAGCAGAATGTGAACTATTGTTTTTTTTAGTTTTATGTAAAGTTTTATGCCTATTCCAAATGTCGACTACTAGTAATTTCTTTTGCTATTGTTGCTTAAGGTCATCTATAAATGCAAAATGTTTCTCAGTGGGGTACTTGACAGCAGTAACCTAGATAAATATTTTCATTTACATAAACATTGACTTAACAATTCAGAAACTGTAGTAAATAGTCTCAAATCCCAGAAGCGAGCTAGACATTGCAAGAATTACATTGTTTTTTGAAAAAGATTGATGTTCTGTGTTATTTCTTTGGTCCCAGTCCAACATAAGAGGGTGGACTGATGAAAGAGGTGCCTAATGCATCCAGAGTTTGTGTTGCTTTCTTTTTTCTAACTGTGCTAATAGCTGAATTTCCATTTGTTTTTCAAATTTTTATGTACCCTTACGCAATAAAAGATAATCTAAGTGGACAGGCGCAAACAGTGGAGACCAAATGACTTTTAAAAAAAAATACAAAACCAAGAAACCTCTCTATAATTGTCACAAAGTACTAAAAAGAAATGGAATAAGTTTCTGCCTACTGAGAGCACAAACATTGGTATTTCATTGGAAATGGATGTCCCCCAGAGCTCAGTAAGTTTACATGTAAGTAGTCACAACCTTCTGGACTTTGTTGTATGTGCTCTTCATGGAGGAAATGCACTCCTACAAGACCTATTGGACTGAGGCTCTTCAGCCGTACAATGTTGCACCACAGGTCTATGCCAAAACCAAGGAGGCTCCAAGCATTTCAGACAGGCTAAAGCTAACAAAAATATACTAAATATGGGGTGAGGGTTGTTTGCATTTGTTAACTGTAACTAACATCCTGTAAGACCAAACAAGAAAGAGACCCTTTCTGTACATAGACGCTTTGTCTCCAAGGATTTATCTTTGTTTCAAAAAAGCACTTGTATGTGAACAGATCCAGAGAGGTCTTAGGTCACCTCCAAGGCAATCCCTGCTTCTTGTTTACGTGACATGAGCTGAGCATTGCTCTTTGCAGCTGGACACGGCTGCCTCCGGCACACTGTCCAGCCTGAAGCCTTGCAGATAATGAGGCTTAAGTGAAGTAGATGTGGCTGAATATATCTCTTGTACAGGTTCCCTGGCAAGCTGTCTTTCAGGGTTGCCATACCAGCCTGAGAAAGAATGAAATAAATGTGAGGAGGTGAATATCCCTTACTCAGAACATTGGTGTTCTGTTAGAAGAGAAATCCAGCACCCAGCCACCAATTGCCATTGCATCTGAATGGATATTCCAGACCTTATGATCTGTGTATATTTTGCAGTCACAAGCATGTGTATTAAAGTAAAGCCCTCCAAGTAATTGCATTGTTGTTGTGATCTGTTTATACTGAATCTCAACAACTAATCCTTCTAATCCTCAAACAATTATTTTAGCCAATACTGTAGCTGCTCAGAATGAGTTGACAGTGTTTGTGTAGTTCACACTTCAATTAAATAATCATTGTCTTATTATAAGTCTTCCATATGACCAGTTGACTTGATTCCATATGAACACATTACAAATTCATTCCAAGTATAGGACCACGAGCACATGCACACATATAGATAACCACCTGTGCACGCGTATTTTACATGTTTGCATTATAATTCATATCTGATTCATGGTGTTTGGTATTCAACTTGGGACAGTTTAAAGACAGTTTCTTTACAGGAAAGCCTGCTCACCCAACAGAAAACAAGTCCCTCAATAGGGGGCTCAGATTTTGCATCTGGAACCACTAGTAATTTCTGAAAAATCATGCCAGATTTCATTACCTTTGGGCGTTCTTCTGTGCTCTGTCACAGAACACAAACTGGGATAAATCAGTGACCTTCAGAAGTTAGAGGTGTCTTGGCTTTTCCTATTGAGCAGATGTTCATTAAGTGGTGTCTGTCAGTTGTGATGTCCAGACAACCATTTTGTAGGTACATGTTTTGTGAGCAGAAAGAAGAAACACATTTTCTCCTTTTTTGCTTTCTTAGTCTGTAAGATTAAGTGGATGACTACTGACCTAAATATTCTACAGTCCCTTTTGGAGAGGTTGCTTCTCTGTGTTTCCTTTCCCTGTGCGTGAGTGTGGCAGTTCCTGCCGTTGACTTGCAGAAACTCCTCCCATTTATGATTTAACTGGTTTGAAACTGCAGCTTGTGACTTAGCTCCCAAACTTGCACACAGGCCATGATCATTTAGCTTCCCCCAAAGCTGTCAGACTTTCAGACTTCTCAGTTTTACCTGAGTTTTGCCCATTGAGTAAAGATTTCAGACAATGTAATCATGGATTATTCTGAGTATTCAGTGATTACTGCAGGATTTTCTGAGATTAACTGTCCAGGTACTATAAGTTTATATGTGTATAAATGCTAGGAAATAGCTGAACAGCCATGATGATCTTTAACCCTGTTTTTGACACTCTTCTAGCTAGGGATGGAGCTCAGACCCAGTTGCAAAGCTATACCAGTACAACTTTGTGATGACAACACTGCCATGTAACCTTCTAGGGGAATAATCCATCTTTCAGAGAGTAATTTCCATTAAGTTCAATTTCCTGCATCATCATGTTGTAAAGAAAGAGGAATCTACTTATTCAAAGATTGCTTTGAAGACTCTGAGTGCAGATGCAATGAATTACAATCATTTGATTGCTGAAGCTCAGCAGACAGAGAAGGCATTTAATCACCCTTAAAAATATTTTACTGGGTTTTATTTTCTATCGTACTCCTTCCAGGTATCTGATGTATTGTACAATGTAAATTAATAACAATAAACAATTAATAAAAGAAATATTAAACCAGAATTAGCCTAGGTGGGGCAAGAAAATCTGTAATTAAGTACAGAAAAGGAATGCAAAAAAGGATGAGTTGTTTCAAAAACAGAGGCAGGGATTAAGACCTATGAAAGTCCTGCACTTAACTTATAAATTCAATAATACTCTGCCTCTCTGTCTAGATCTGAGCATCTGTGCTTAGTGAGCAGCCAGAACAACATGATCAGTTATCTAAAGCTGAAAGGCAACCTAAGCAAAGAACAGTCTTTTCTTGCTCATCATCTATTTGCACATCGGCAGCTGTACCTGAAAGTAGCCTCGGTCCACATCTCTGTGTGAGGTGAGACAACAAGGACCAGCTCCAGGCCTTCTGGCTTTTCCACAAGCAACCTGGGGACTGGAGAGAGAAACTGCCTAGGGCTTCCCCATGCCAAAGTGGAGAAGGCTGCTGCTTTGTGCTTTCATTTCTCAAAGATCTCCCTGAGTTCCACTGGACATGTGTATAAGAAAAGGCAGATGGTTATTTTTAGGTTATTTTATCTGCCCTGTGCCTGTAGCACACTTTATATCACTGTCTAACCTGACAAAGGGCAACAAGGCAGGGTTAGAGGACAGCATGATGGACTGTAGAAATTTAGTTGGGAATGGGAAAACACTTTTCAGCTTGAGACTGTTCTGCTGTGTTATTTCAGAGATGAGCTGGTGCTTTATATCCCCAGCATTGGTTATCTATTGGTGTCAAACAAATATGCAGAAAGGCCTTTTGCATCTGCTGTCTTTCTAACCTACTGCACGTTCAGCTCAAGCAATCAACAACCTGCTGAAACCGCTTCTTTTGGCCATTTATTGCACAGCTCCTGACCAAAACATTTAAATGCCGATTCAGAAACATCACAGCTAAACTGCCATGTCACTTGGTGAGGGGACATGACCATAGTTTTGTCAGGCTTTCCTGGAGTTATTTGTCAAGCGGAATTATCTGTCGGGCTTTTTAGAATCACCCAGATTAATATCTGTAGAGGAGAAAGGAAAAGGAGAGTTAATTTATGGAAGCAAAGAATCACTTGTGAAGGGGCACTGCTGCTCTGCAGATAGATATTGCCTATCTGTTCCAAAAGAAATGATGCCAACTGTAGTCAAAATATTTGTACGCTTACTGAAATGTGTGAATTTTTATTAAGACTGAATTATCTCACAGTTCTCATTTCTACACTGTCAATATACTTCTGCAATTAAAACATTTTCAGACACTCAACACCCCCTTCATCCAGATTCCAAATTGCACTATTACACCAAGGGGAAAATACTGGAGAAATGCTGCCTTGAAGGTACCAAAAAGGGCCATTGCAAAAGGAAGTCACTGACTCACAACAAAACTTTCTTTGCTGCTTTGCTCACACAAGAGTCAACTAAACCATAGACTGAAGACATGTTGCCTCCAGTGCTTTCTACGTTAGGCTAAAAGAGGTTTAAGTAATTTTTCAAGAAAAAAACCTCGTTAATAGCCAGAGCTTTTGGCTTGCATAGGATGTGCAAAGTCACATCAAAGCCTCTTCTCTGCCTGGTGGGGAGCAGGAACCTATTGTTTTCATCTCTGAAATTCAGAGCTCCTGATGTCAGTCCATTATCCTGTTCCACGACGGTTTTTTCCTCACTTTTCTGACCATAAATGACACCTTGTAGCTTCCTTTCTTTTTGAAACTGGGGCATGCAGCTGATGATGAGACACCCTTTAATGAGCTCATTCTCAGCTAGCTCTGTTGGTGACCACCACTTACCCTGTGAAGACTGCTTGAGAAGATCCACATGCTCTGTCCTGAATCCTTGCTTGGCAAAATATTCCAGGGATCAGTAGGAGTTTTATCTGAATGAGGTTTCTGGGATCAAGCCAAAAATAAATCATGTTTGTGGTTTTGCAGTCATATGGAGATTGTCTGATTACTGTAAAAATAAGAGTTAAGACTGAAAGTGAGAAAAACAGGATACTAAATTATCATTGTAGTATACAGAAAAAGCGCCAAGTGTTCAGATTTCCATTGCAAAACTGTTCATTTTGTGCTAGTGTTTTCACACTGGATCAGCCTGGAACTTGGCTCTGAACAGTAAAATGTGCCCCTTTGAGCTAATGAGCTTCCAGTCTGTATGCTTGTTTGTTAAACTTGGTGAGCAGGGAGCCTAAAGCCTTAATTAACGTTGTTGTGATATTAAGAGGCAAATAACAAAGCAGCAAATCAATTTGCAAAAGTGAAGACAAAAAGGCAATGGGGTGCATTAAAACAGTTGTGTACGTTGCTATGAATTTTTTTAAAACTCAGGAGAATGCTTTGAAAAAGAAGTGAAAGGAGAAAGTAATTTCTTTCAGTTTTGTTTGCATAGTCTCAGATTAATTGTCCCATGTAAGTAGTTCACTTGATAGAGGAGGAAGTTAAGCCTATTCAGTTGCCCAACAACTTGTGTTGAATTTATTGCAGTGTTTGTTTTAAAATAGATCTGCATGTTTCGTATAAAATACTTCCAGATTTGAGGTCGTTACTTTCCAAACCATCCAAAACTCAGCTGGTTTGTTACATGTGTAAAATTCAGTCAGCTTTTGTTGAAAAGTTTATGAGATATTCTTCTGTTCTCTAAATAATGCTGAGCATCTGAGTGAGAACTGGTGTTTCTGACTTGGCCAAAAGTTACATCTATCTCAGACAATAGAGAACTATGAACTCTGCAATAAAAAACTGATGAGACTCTCACAGCACAAGGTGTTTCCTCATTTCTGACCTTTCTCTCACTGAGTCAGACACAGTATTTGCCAAACAGGGCTTAGTTCAGGCCAAACACAGCCACCATTAGCTTTGAGAGAACTGTCAAAGTCCAAATTTCCACTACAGAGGCTGTTCTTTACCTGATAACCCATATTCCCTAAAAAAAAAAAATAAAAAAAATCATATAGTCTTTCTTCATTTCCAACTTGAAAAATAATAGGTACAAACATCCTGGGTTCTCTGACTGCCTGGGAATTTAGATCTTTGAGGAAGTTAATGGGATTACCCAAGTGATGAGGGACTTACCCACGTGAGAAGAGGTTTAGGAGGGCTATCCCTTAACTTGGCCATGACGATCTGCATGTGCGTCAGGAACAATTCAGTTTGCGTTGCTCCTTCTCAGCCACTCTACGCCATTAGTCTTTAACAGGCTATTTTCAGAGAAAAGGAATGCCTAAAATGGCAGTGGTTTTTACTCTGGTCATATATTTGTCAGAGCGCCGGTGTAGTGTCAGTCCTGTAATCCTACTAAGCAGAAACAGTTGTCCTCTTTTTTGTCCCTGGAGATCTGGTCACACTGTGGCTACAGCTGTAGGTCTGGCATTCACAGCAATTTCTTAGGCTGAAATTTATACTGTTTATTTTAATATTTTAAAAAGTAAACCTTTCTCTGAAAGAACTCCCAAAAGAGAAGTGTGGAGTTTTCCTTAAGAGACAACATTAAATGTCTTAGAAAAGAAAGGCTGACAAACTCTCTATCTGTTAAATATGCTTGGTAAAAACAAAGCAAGAATGAATCAGAACTTTAGCCACGTCTGAGTAATTCCCATATCAAGGGAACTCCTAATGCACTGATGTTAAAAAGCAAAACAGAGGAATGTGTCTGATTTGGTGTCTGAAAATAGAGCTATTATTGTCTGTAGTACAAGCATGGCCTTGCATTTTGCTGCCAACATGACTTTTTTTTTCCAAATCTCTGAAGTGCTAGAGTACTACTATGTAAAAGCAAATATTAGTGTCTTAGGCAGACGGATCTATCTATTTAACAAGTTTCTGCTATGCAAATATTTTTGCTACATGGGATTTTGATATTTTAATATTTAATATTTTCTTTTCAAAGTAATGTTGCATGAGCCAACTGTTCTGGTAGTACTAGATAAATGTAAACTAGTACAAAGCCCAAATCACAAGCTAGAAATACCAGACACTTGGTTTTCATTATGGGAGCCCGTGCTTCTGTGCATCTCAGGGTGATGATAGTCAGATGTTGAAGGCAGAGTGCAACCCAGCCCACTAATAAGGTGACTGTACCTTGACCATAGTTCAGAGGCAAGCTGGTAAATCCACTCTGCTCTGAGTATCACTGAGGCCCATCTTCTCAGATACAGAGGGGACAATTCACTGCTTGAGGCCAAGACTAAGCCAGGCTCCACATAGAGAGGCTGGGACTATATTCTCTGAGAGTTTACTCAAATTACTAGTCAAAACTAATCACCTCACAGGACTACTCAGCAATATTAATTCTGAAGTCTATGGGGATACAAAGAGGTATTTGACTGTATGATGGAGGCACAACAAATTAAGTTTCCAACATTCTCCACATTTGTGCCTTGACTATAATCCACCCTCTGAGTAGACAAAGAGACGAATTATCCTTGTGTCAATCCTGTCGCCTTTGTTACACCATTAGATACCACTGCTGTTTGCTGTGCAGGCAACCTCGGCACAGGCACTGAGAGAGTAAACAAGGACAAAAAGTATGCAGAACAAAAAAACAATTATAAAATGTACCAGTTGTTGCATTGAATGATCCAATTGCCATGTGTTCCCATGTAAGACAGGGTTGCACCAAACCAGGAGAAGGCAAGGGAAAAGAAATAGAGGAGGTTTGGCAAGAGCTCCTCTTAAAGCAGTGCTTTGTGCAGAGCTGTAGCACAATTTGTTTCTTTAAAGAGTGATGTCTCTGATGGCTGTATGGGAGATGAGGGGAAGGGTACTGACATGGGACTACCTGAGCTGTGAGCAAGCCCTGCAGCTGGCCACCCATCTTGGTATTATCACTGTTGATTCATTAGCACTTGCAACCATGTCCCAGATGGGCATCTGATGCCAGCACTACACAGTGTGACCCTTGCCTCATCTGAAGCCATTTCTGTAATACTTTGTTTAATCATCTTCCAGCAGCTGCTTTAAAATTGTTTCCGAAAATCAAAGTAAACACCCCTTCGGAGTGAGTGGGTTCATTCTCCTGATCCTGGGGAACACAAGCAAGAAGCAAAGGAACTGTCTTCAGGGCTGCTGGCCAGGAACTGGACTTGTGTCAGCCCAGCCCTGCTGTGCGTCCCTTCTGCATTGCTTTGCAACAGTTTACCATTCTAGCAGCCAGTCCAAAACCTCCAGTTTCACTAAAAAACTTTTACAGATTTTTTTTTTTTGTGTGTTAAAGACTGAGCAGATTGATTTCTACTTTGTAGCTCCATTTTTAATTTTTTTTAAAAGAAGGTATAATGCAGACATATGATTCTACAATCTTCATTATGACTGCCTCTGTTTTGGCATACAGCTTGATTTGTATGTTATCTTTTCCCATCTGTAAAGTATGTAGTTTACCTTACATGCGCATTTATATTGAAGAAAACACAAGGATGCAGTATGGTTTAGTCAGGCAGGATGTCAAGGCCCAGTAAACATTAAAAAAAAAAAAAAAAAAGAAAAAAAAAAA
>VWZG01013125.1:172600-190976 GCA_013396735.1 Grallaria varia
AAAAAAGGAAAAAAGAAGAAAAGGATAGAATAAAAGCAAGACTTTTATTTGGTGACAATACAGGGCTTTGACATATGGCCTCTATCCATGGGAACAAATATACTTAGCCTGAACAATCCCAGAGAGGACTGTGTGAGCAATTTCAAGTCAGATGTAAAAAAAAAAAAAAAAAAATAAAAAATCTACCAGAAAATAAGCAAATGAGCTCTTTGCAGTGTAACAAATGCCTACAGTACTAACATGAATTGTGAAATCACTGGCTGTGACTGATCAGAGTTCATTAAAAATAAATCTCGGCCCAACAGTTTTAATAAACAAAATGAGCAATAAAGGCAGCAATGATTCACTTTTTCTCATGCAGAAAACTGTCTGATTTTGCATATTTTGCTCAGTCAAAGGATTTCTGCTGAAAAAAATTGATTCTGGCATCCAATGTAAAAATTCAGGTCTCACCTTTCTGGAGGCAAGAAGATGGGAGAGAGCAGCTTTGTTAACCCTTCAGAGTCCTGGGGGAAAGGGTATCAAAGCTGCATTTTATGTTCTGCTCACTAAGGAAACCCAGGTGTAGAAAATGAGGGCTTTGCTCACTCTCATTAAGGACACTTCCAACAAGGACATCTCTGCCTCATGCCTGAAGGACTGCTCACATGGGATCAGTGTTACCTTGGCTGGAGAGCTCATCATAGAGACAAAAGACAAACTAGGTTTGGGAACACAGATGCTGTAACAGTATTGTATATGCATTTCATAGGGCCAAGGAAGGAATGGATTCATGACCTGGCCTGGAAATAAGGTCTGCATTTGACTCTGTTCCATCAAATGTGGAAGCTAAAATATTTGATGGAAAAGACATAAAAGTTAGCAGCACTGTGCTGTTCAGAGATGCAAGCACAAAGGTGCTCATGCTGTCCCAGAAGTTGGCTGCCAAAGCGATCAAACCTCCACCTGGGATAGAGTGGCACAGCCTGGATGCCTGCAGCAGTCCTACAGGTCTAAATCTGGTACTAAAACCAGAAATCCAGGCAAAGCTTGTTGCTTTCTAGCTTTTAGGAAAAAGGGAGCATGTGGCATGTAGCCCCAGAACACAGATGAAAAGGTCACATCCTTCCTCTGCATTTTAATGGTTATTTAAATTTTTTGCCTCATATAACAGGAACTGCAAATGGACAAAATCAGTCCCAGAACATGGTAACATGTCTTTGTGTTGTTTATGGCACACACAGTGCAAAACCAATACATAATCTACTAATGCTAGCACTTCCCTGGCACTGGGACACAGAGAGCACTGCAAATAGGTGGACCTTGCTGGTATGAGAGAACTCCAGTTACAGTAAAACTGTCCAGAAAGCAGTAAGTGAGAAGTGGAATTATTATGGTCAGGAGTATTTTGTCCCCTCCTGCCGTCCCTCCTTCCTTTCCTGCTGCCTTACTTCCCCATTGCTGTCTCCTCACAGTCCCAAATCTGGTTGCACTCTTGAGAAGCAGTAACCGCTACTAGAGCTCCTCTGTGCAGACATTTCATAGCTCAGGAAGCCAGTTCTTGAGAATTATGACAGCAAACTTTTATCAGTAAAATCACAATCAAGAGCAAGCCCCTCCATTAAACTAAGTATGTAGACCAAGCCGAATATTGGCATGGCCAAGACAACTGCTCTGAGACAAGATCACGCAAGTTCGAGTCAGCCTGTATCAGGCAATTTCCACGTTTGGGCAGGGCTAGTGGCAAATTCACTGTGGAGTCAAAGAGGCAAAGGTGTAGTTATCCTGGACTGAAGCCAGTGGAGTGGGTGGAAAGTCACACACTGGTTTCAATGTGCTTTGCAACACATCTGTAAGTGAAGAGGAGCAGAGTGCTCTGTAAGTGAAGTCCTCTGTAGACCTTCCATAGTGGTCCTGGATTTTGGAGAAATATCTCTCCCAAATCAAAACACTTCTTGTGCAAGTGCAAACTCAGAGTGTATGTGCAAGTGATGCCTGAGGGGTATTGGTCATTTATACACTAAGATAAATGGTTTTATTAAAATAACAATGTTTACTTTTCCTTTGCTGCAGCAGAACACAGAGCACCTTCATGAAAGGTCATTGAGGTTAAATAAACTATACTTAGTCAAATACTGTACAGTTAAAATCCAGGGCTGCTGCTGTGCCTGAGATTGTTATTCTCTCGGGTATAATAACTTGTGAAGCTTATTCCTTTACACCTTGTATTTCTAACTAAAAAAAGGCCAGTAAATGAAAGGCTCATGTAAGACTGACACATGTCAACAGGTATGTTAAAGGGCTTGTATATTCTGATGATCTTTCACCGCTGGGGTTTCTTACACACAAGTTGGGCCAGAGCTGGTCCCTGAAGCCACCAGCACATGCCCAGAGAGGTACATCACACACTTGTTTTCAGGACTTCTCTTTTGAAACTTAATTTTTTCTTACTATTTTCATTCATTTTCTCATAAGTGGCAACATGATGAGTAATAAATGAGGTTATATCTTATAGATTTGATAGTAGCAGCATGCTGCAAATGATTTCTGTCCTTTAAGCAAGCCAGAGCAGTGTAGGTTTTTAGTCTGCAGTCCCTTGTACATCCTCCTCCATAAAATGCTCTCCCTCATTTTGATTTGACATCCCTGTTTACCCATTTTGTAGGTCTTAGAAGAAGGACAATCGCAGTTAATCAAACCCAAGGAAGATTGTGGGGAGAGGAGAGACACACTGCTGTGTTTTTCTGCACAACCTGTTACGGTAACAAGCACTCCCCCACAATGTTTGCTGACAGATGTTCAAGGCTTGGAAAAAAAAAAACCAACCTGCTTTCAGCTGATGACTCTAACCACCACTTTTGAAATAAATGTTAGTTCCAGGCTTCTGATTTCATAAGCGTAGAGAAATGGCAGGAGGAAAACAGATGAACTGGGTAACAAGGGGCAAGAACAAATTGGGAAAATAAAACTTCGGTGCTCACAAATGTAATATTTGCTGGGCAGGAGGGAAGTAACAAAAAATAGAGCTGGATATGAAAAAGCTGGAGCAGTGACCTTCAAACAGCTGTGTGTGTCTCTGAAACTAAGGCACTAGAGAGGACCAAACTTCCCACCAGGTCTTGGACGCTGGATATTTAATTACTACACATGTGCCCTAACAGTGTCCAGGAGGAGCTCGGGGTAGAGATCCCTTCTCAGGGCACTGAGAGGGCATCTCTGAGGCACTGGCCATGCTGGGGGAGGACAGGAACCTGTGTTTTTGGGGTGCCTGAACAACAGTTTGAATACAAAGAGAAGTGCCTGAAGAGTCTGGGTGACACCAGCAAAAGGTTGCCTATTAGGTGATCCAGTTTACCAGTCTTGGCTGTGGCTTGGGGCATGATTCTACCCTGGAAAACAGAAATTCAGTGTACAGGGCCCAGATCACCATGGGTGAATTTGCTGGCACAGACAAAATCACCAAGTTGTCTGAGTCCTGCTCATGCCAGTGGGAATGAGGCAAGTAATCAGTTTGACCATAAGGCGCTGCATGAACGAGGGATGTCAGCAGACTTCAGTTGCTTCTGAATTCCTGGCCCTCAGCTAGGATTGGTTTTGTGTTTGGAATAGCCTGCATTTTCTCTAAGGCTACTAAACCTTTTCCAGCTACAGCCTGAGCAACTGGAGCATGGAAGAGAGGATTAATCTCAAGCAATGAGACTTCATGTAGTTGACACTTTGTTTGGGTTTGGTCTTTTTTTTTTTATTAGGATGACAGCGGTATGTGTGTAGGAACTAGAAATCCTGGAAGTACATCCATTTCAACACACGGTTGGAAGGTTTCCTCAGCTCACGGACAGACTGTATCAACATTAAAGACAATCTCTGTCTTTGGTTCTTTTTTCCCCTGACCCCAGCAGGCAGGAGTGACTAGACAGACTATTCAGTCTTTCTCAAAATTTCCCTTGCCTTGACTTACCTTCTTCCCCCTCATTTTGCCAGCTCAGGTATCTATTGAAAAGTAAAAATGCTTATTTAATCTGAGGTTCAAAGTAAACTAGCTGTACTATCACTTTGCACATATCCCTATCTTCCCTGACAGCGTGGGAGTACTTGTTTACTCACCGTGAATGTTGCAGCAATTTGTATGCCTACTTAAAAAAAAAAGATCAAAGCATTAATAACACACCACCAAGTAGCCTTCCTTTTTGTAAAGCTGCATCCATACTCCAAAATATTGCATGAGAAGCAGACTGCCCAAGATGTGAAATTCAGTATTTGAACTTCAATATAACAGTAACAAGTTTTCATCTCTAATAACCTTTGACATTACCTGTTTAAAGGCAAAGTAGTTTCTGCACTCTTATTCTGGAATACTGATTAATTCAATAAAAGTTACCAACATGTGGAGGTTTTTTTCTATGTGCAACACTTTTTACAAATAATGTTCTCTAAAAGACAGGCGAAGTTTAAATGTTTTTCTTTTTTACTGATGAATCATCTGGCCATTTGGATAGATTGAATTAATGGGAATTCTAGTAGCCTGAGCCACAGCTGTATACCAGAGAGAAAGACAGTAGTGCATAACATGAAGAAGTGTGAGTGTGTGTGTGCTTGCACCCCTCCTTTCACACATACACCCAGTTCTGGCATATTAATACTAGGTCGGAGGAAAAAATTCCAGATGAGGAACTATTCATCCCATTGTCTCGCTGGCTGTGGTGGTAATTTTGAAGGATGATGCTAGAAAATCTTTTTAGTTTTCTGGAAGCACTTTGGCCCTACAGTTTTTTAATTCAATCTTAAGCCCTTTAATAAAGGGGACAATGTTTTCCCAGAGTGTACTGGAGGAAGAATGTCTCAAAAGGGAAAAACTAAGTACAGTTTCCATGATTTATGCCATTTACTCTGCAAACATAATATGCAGAGCAGAACTTTGGCAGGTGTTAATCAGTGTATTTTTCTTTGCACTAGTAGAGCGGCTTCAGTGTATACCAGCTGAGAATCTGGCTCCATATATTAAATAAAAAAGTGGGTCTGGCTTCCTGATCTTTTGTAGTAGATACACAGAACTGTTCGTTATTGAGCTGTGGGCTTGAAAAGCAATCTCACTTTTCAGTATTGGCAGCAGGCTGGAGAAATGGGGACATGGTGTGCTGAGCTTCTGGGTAGAAGAAATGTTTTCTTTCAAACCATAACAACCTTTTTGGCTATCTGAAGGAATATGCTCAAACTTCCTTGGCAAGAAAAGGTGGGACACTAGCCAGTTATTACATGAAGGCTTTGAAGACGGAGGGAATAATAAAGGAGGAAAAAAATTAAAGAGGAAAATCTTTCTGTTCCCAGATGAGTAGCTAAGGTGTAACCATTCTTCCCTCTGCTTTGGAATCAGAACACAAACTGGTCCAATACATCAAAATCAATAATATTTTTTGATAGTTCCTTACCTCAGATGTTGTGTTTGGTTTTTATAGGACCATAAGGTTTTAAGCAGGTCCAGCTAGTTTCCCAGAGTGCCTTCAAGTGGTATTTCTGACCTAGAAGTGGTTCTGGACCAAGTGCTTTGAAAAATGGTGCACACTATAGTAGGTTAATCAATTGAAATCCTGCCTGATATTCCTGACTTAATGTGGAGAAGAGACAAGAAATAACTCTGGGGAAGAAATAGGAGATTCCCAGGGGAAAATAGGGACACCGTTTTTGCTAGAAATGATAGAGATGCACATGTTTATTAGTAATACAAACTGTTATTTGCAAAAATTGCTGTCAGAAAAAAATAGTGAAAACTCATGTAGAAGCTGGAGGGAAAATTGGGGAGCTATAGAAATACATGCACAGTATTTATTTTTTCTAATCCTTAAACAAGCTTCATTTAATCAAGATGATCACTCAGGATATACTCAAAGAAGTACCAGTTCTTACGCACTGAAACATGAAAAAGGTTCTCATAATGAGAAGTTCCTGTGAGATCTTGAGATCACAAAAAGCGAGCTTTAGCTAACAAATTTGGGGGGAAAGGATATGAAAGCGTGATGGGCGTGAATGTCAAAGTCTGGTGTCCACCGACTGTGCTTAGATGTTGCAATTGCTTGTTTTGGAAGGAATACTCTTTTGAGCACACAGAGCACACTATTTAAAAGATTAAATATCTCTTTAATAAGTAATATTTTGTTACTCCCGAGTTTTGTTATATCAGACTGATCTTTAAAGGTTGTTTTCTGTTATTAGAATTTGACCTAAACTCCTAAATAGCTGTTATGTCCAGTGACCTCATTCTTATGAGGTTTTACAGGTCAGTGGTAAATTAAGCTGCCAGCTTCCTGCTAATTAATCCTATTTAGTTAAAGAACTGTTAGACTGAATTATCTTATCTCTGTAAAAAGGAAGTTTTTACAGGATTGCCACCAGATTACTGTTATGAATGACAGCTCTTTGCAACTTTGATATATAGTACATGAGCAGAAAGGTAGAAGAGTGAAGAAAGAAGTCAGCACATAAATGACGTCTTATTCTTCAATGTTTCCCCATGACATGATTGATCAGAGTTATTACAGCACAGCATCCAGATTGTTTTGAAATTATACAGGCCCCAAATCTTCCTGTCCTGCAAGGCATTTGCTTTTTGGTACGCCAGAGTCCAGGTGTCTTGTCAGAAACCCAAGTCCCCAGTTGGTGTGACTGCAGATGGGAGAGTCACAAAAAGCCAATGGTGCATTTGTGTACATGATCTTTTATTTACTTCAGAATAGCAGTGGCCTGACAGAGCTGGAACCTGCTGTGTGGCAGGAAGTCTCTATCAAAATGGCTGATACTGAGATTGCATAGCTTGCTGCAATTGTGAGGCCCCGGAGGGACCTTTTCCATGTCAAGTTTGAAATCAATGGGTTACATTAAATGAAATGGAAGGTGGGCCCTAGTGGAAAATACACAAGTACATAAAGGGTAGGGCATTCAATAACTATAACACAGGTAGCAGAAACGCATTTGGTGGTTCTAGTCCACTCTGGGTGAGCTGTACATACGTCAATAGGTTTATAGATGCTTCTCTTTTATTTCTTTCTTCATTTTCTTTTTGCCTTTAACTGCTTACCATCATTACGCTTTCAGTGCATTATTGTTTGGTCTGGATGAAGTGGATAAAGTCTATGACAGACAGGGCACATCCTGCCAACAGGCATATCCTGGGAGCAGAGAGGAAGAGGAAGAAGGAGATGTTCATAAACGACCTCATTTTTACCGATCTTTACGTATCACATGGAATTTGCAGAACTACGACCATGAAAAATACACATTTAGCAGGACAACCATTGGCATGGGGGAACAAGATTAGCTGTTCTGAGGACTGTTGAACAATCAATGTGTTTTTGCCTGAGCTGCTTGAAATAACCTGTCCCTGTAGATGTTATGTCATCCATCCAGTGTGCTTTTCTGCCTACAGCTGCCAATGCCCTGGCACCGGCAGTGTCTGGACACCTCAGCTACAGTACCTGGTTTTGAACAAAGGTTGGGCAGGTGCCACTTCCAGGATGCTGGCAGGAACAGCCAGGGGCGGCATTCACTCTGCTCAGAGTGAGGAGGATCAGGGTCGGGAGAAGCCCCTAAAACCTAAAAAATTAGAAGTCAAATCATCTACCAGAAAGATTATGAAGTCCTGGGTCCTCTCCTTGGGGCACTGAGGTATTTTTAATGTTGGGCACTAACAACAAACCCACCTGCTGGTGTATGTTAGTCAGCAAGAGGAAAAGAAGGGGCAACTATTAAGTAAAGAGGACTAATTCAGGGTATCAGCTCCACTAAAATCTGTTTTTAACAGTGAAGCATCCCTCGTTTCCCCTCTAAAGGATGACTGCCTGCTAAAGAGTGACCGTGGGCTCCAAGAACATCAGGCCCAGGCCTTTGGTAGGTATAATTAATAACAAAAGGTAATGAAGACATCTTTACCTGGGTTGGCAGCAGGCTGACCATAATGTAGCAATTCTTTTAATGTTAAGAAAAGTTACTGATATCTGAGTGCAAAATGATACCTTAAATTACACATGCTTTATGATGAGTTGCTAATATATTTTAAAGTGTCCAAAAGTAGTTTAAAGAACTCCTTTTCAATAGCACAAGAAATATGTGAAATAAATCTCCTTCTGCACTAAATTTACATTGAAAGACTATAGAAAGTTGCATTTCTTTATGTAGGAATTAAAACACAGAAAAAGATATGATGAATAAGAGGGTCTTAGGATACATGAACAGCTTTGTCTGCTGGGTGACTGTTCTTCGTCTGGCTTGTGTCTGAGGGCTGCAAATGTTTTCCTCATTAGTGGGTACAGGTTTATGAACTGCACTTAAATGTAGGGCATTTGCCCAGCAACGAAAAGGAAGAATCCAAAAGGGCTCACATTCAAAAAATGCATTTTTGCAAAAATCAATAAACCATCATGAAATCTGATTTTTGAAATTTCATCGGCATCTTTTCTATGTGGCTGGAGTCAGTCACTTCTGCCTTTGAGGACCATGTGTTTGCTATGCTACAGTATATGATACAGCCTAACATGTGCATAATACAATTAATTTGAGCTAAGCTGAGCTAAGTATAACCAAGTACACTACTGGCTTTCATCACGTGCAGTTAAAGTATTGACCTATTCAGTTCTAAAACAAGTGCCTGTGTGTTTTGTTTTTTTTTTCCTATTTCTATATCCTAAGCTGATCTGTGAAAAGCAAAGGAGTCAGATCTGTACTGTGTCTCCCTACAACACAGACTTACAGCCTATTCGGGAACTCAAGTACTTCCAAGTGACACATAAACCTCTAAGTCTTAAACCAACAGACTGCACATCTACTGACATGGTTATTTTTAATTCTCTGCCTTATTTTGCACACCAGCAATAATCTCATGCCTGGCCAATTGGGATGATCTGGCTTAAAAGTTCAGCTGTAGCCATGTTAAAAAGACAAGAGGAAACGGATAGCTCATCTCTGGAAAATGCAGCCCTTTGGAGTAACGCCAGAACTCCTTAAAAATAGATCCGCTCAAGAATACAGTTTATTAGAGGGAAAATGGCGAAATCATTTTCAGGATGTTTTTTGACCCACTATTTCCATACTGTTGTTATCAGAGAGAAGTTTTACTCATTTCCAATTTTGTGCATTCACCAGGTATGGTGTTTTGAAGAGCAGATGGTAATTCTGTTCTTTTAGTACATGAGCACACAAACAATCAGAGGCAACTACCATTAAGCAGAGTTGCTTCTGGAAGCTCAGTGAGAAGCCTCCTGGCACTTCTTTCCCAGTCCCTGGCACATCACTCATGGGAGACAAAACGTAGAAGGAGGCAGCCAGAGATGAAAGCTGGTGGAGCAGTTGCAGCTGCTATCAATGCAGAAATGGCCTTGGTATTCTCCTCAGTTAGATTTGGGTTTCATCTGTTCCTTAATGAGCACTTCTTTGACCAGCCTGCTCTCCTGAGCCTCAGGGCTTTTTCCTCTGTCTGCCTGCTCACCTGCCCTGCTGCCTTGCTTTGGGCTTCCTGTTTGACTTTCCATGAGGTCAACGGCAACATAATGAAAGATGCCTATGCCCCTGCCTCTTCACAGCATGACATAGGGCTTGTTTGGTCTCTGGGCACATCCAGGGCAAATGTGGTCAGTAACAAAATGCTAAATTTCTGTGGGACTGGAATTTACATGAAGAAGGTGGTGAGTGATGAAAACCTACACACTTTGGTTAATAAGAACCCCAAGTCACTTTGCCTGCAGGGGATCAGCTGCTTTTAAGATGTCACTGGTTACTTATAAATATGATATAATGTAAGACAGATGCTGGAAGGACACGTGTAACACCAATGTCTATTGGGCATCTGCTGCTTAACAGCAATCAAGGTGCAATTGTTCAAAGCAATAAAGTGCTGTAAATTATGCAGCAGATACTCAGCAACATAGAAAGATAGAAATGTATTACCTGCATCAAGTGGGCACACAGTGTGATGTAACCAGCAGAAAAGGGACAATGCACCTCTCCTTCCTTGCTGTGAAATACCACGTTGGATGGCTGGCAAAGCAACACCTAACACAGGAAACTTTGTCACAAGAGGTTGCCTCATCAGTGGGCTGCCCAGTGACAAAAGGCTCCTACCAAAACTGTGTACTGGGATTGTTGGGAAGAGGCTGATAGGGAATCAGCCCTTTTGCACAGGAATCAACCTTCTTCTGTACACCACCTCAAGAAATAATCCAAGGCAATTTGTGGGACCTTCTGTGCAAAAGCACAGATTGCCTCTTCATAAAAATCTGTGTACCTAGAGACAAAATCCTTCCCCTATTATTCTAGTAGGAATGATAGCAACATTTGGCATGTGGAATAGAAATCTTTTTCTGAAACTCCGCATTAGTACACAGGTCTCCAGGGCAAAGCAATATTTGGAATGCAGTGGCAATTGAAACAAATGTTATGCTGATAAACAAGAACCTCTGGGGGTCAATTTTGAAAATTTCCTTAGCAGAAGAACAAGAAATAGACTAATAATATTAGCATGACATTCACTCTGGTTTCATTTAGCAGGTCACCTCACAGGACTATAACACTCAACAGACCTTTCAGATGTGCAGTGGTATAACCACAAGAAATTCCTTGATGTCAGGGAAAGACTTGAGGAGGAGTCTGGACTGCGAGGGAGCTGAGGCTGTTGCTTGGGATAAGATTAGGTTTGGATATGAGTAGGAGGCAAGCTCAGGGCTCTGTTTCAAAAGGGTGAAATTTCACAAACTGTTCTCCTCATTTTGGCTCAGATAAGATGTCTTAGAAGATTTTCACTGTGGCAGGGAATGCTAAAACATCAGAGATGGAAAGGAAGGCTCCATTCCCAGTTCGGCTCCTTTCTACAATCCCAATGGTGGGTTGAGGTTACATGCTGCTATGCCTCCTCCTTATTCCTTAGCAGAGCCCACTTGAAAGTTTACATGCCCAAGGAGCCTGTCCAGAAACAACTGAGAGCTAAAAGGACCATGTAGTGCTGCAGCTAACAGACATTTTGCACTTGGACTTCTAGTCTTTGCCCTTTTAGCCTTGTGAGGGCTTCACAGTAAAAAAAGAACAGAAATGTGACAGTTGCCCTTATTTTGGTGCTAATGTTATTCATGCCTTACTATTTTTATCCAACCCCAAAGCCAGCTTACGGTTCAGAGCTCAGCCGGGCTACTGCTGAGCTCAGCAGGACCAAGGAGCTGAAGCTGCTGCTCTGAAGAAGAGCTTCCTTCTGCCTCGTGAGAAGCGGGGCAGCAGCTGAGCTCCAAACTCAGCAAGAGCTGGGAGCTGGTCCGGTCCTTTCCCGGTCAGGAAAAGGCTTCCAGCTCCTAGGTCTTGCTGATTTCTGAGGTCTTCAAAAGCGATGACACCCACGCCTCAGTGGCATATCTCAGTGAAGACTGCTGTGGTCCGGCAACTGCTCCTCAGGGAAGCAACAACTTTTCTGCCTAGCAAGAGTTTGTAGCCCTCTCTGAGCTAAAACTGGGTTGCAGCTGCTGCCGTGCAGCTGCCCATCCCTCCCAGCAGCAAATAGTGCTGGTGATGATCCCCTGATGCTCAGGAGGGGCTGGAGCCCCAGGGTCTCTGGCTTGCATTGCACAAAGACTGCTGGTAACTTGCAGCTGTGAGAGGCGATGGTCCTTGATGCAGCTCATTCTGTTTGGGATCCTGCAGGGTCTCAGCAAGAGAACTGGCAGCACAGATTGGAGTCTTCTCATCACAGGCGGCTCTCCGCCCTCCTGGTGATGTGTTAGCAGGGCATACTGCTACATAATAACCTGCCTAAGGTACTGATCTGTATAATTTTCACATTCATAGAGGAAAAATCTTGCATGGGAAAAAAACCCCTTTTTTCCTTTTTTTTTTTTTTTACCCCATGGTATGTTCCTCTTTCTCATTTGGAAAAAAAAAAAAAAATTGTTGGTTTTGGTTGTTTGTTTGTTTGGAGTTTTTTGTTTGTTGGTGGTGGGGTTTTTTTTCTTCAAAATACCCTTTTGCTATGGAATGTACTGGATAAATTGCTTAGTTCATTTTTTCCATACTCTGACTAAATACTCTTGTCTGGCAGTATTTTGTTTTTTGAACCTAACATACCAAAGCAGTGCATAGTGTGGAGGAAGAGAGTTTCCCATGAGCAAAAAGGAGATCTATGAAAAAGAAAAAAGCACTGTTGTAGGTGGGTGCTTTGGCAAAGTACTCCACTATATTGTTTGTGACAGCAGTGTCATTCCAAATCAGGTCCTTGCTCCAGCTGCCTTCATTAGCATGTAGAGAGCTGGGAATCATCTGGGATGGGGAAAGAAGAAAGGATTAAAGTAAAAAAAAAAAAAGGGAGAACTTTGCATTTTTTGGGTGACTATTTGGCTGCAGACTGAAAAACATGCAGAGCAGATTGAGATTAAGAATGGAAGCCTACTGATATCTGGCAATTTTGGAAAAGCCCATACAGTACCAGGATGCAAGCAGGATAGGCATGCCCAGCATGGTGGCATTCCATGGGCACCAAAGAAGTTACTGCTTGCTCAGATGCCTGACACAAAATGTGATTTTCCACTGGTGGCATATGGGGCCACCAAACCCCCTATTTATCTCTTCCAATAAGCACAAATAGACTGTGGTTCTTTCTACCTCTTTTCTTCCTTGGACGAGCACTCTCACAACCTTTAGGTCCAATGCTACACAGAATTTTGGTTGTGTTTCCACATGCACAGCCCTAAAATGTTGGGTTTCATTCTTTCATCTTCATGGAGTTTTGATTCTTTGCCTTTAGGCCAAAGACTGATCCATACAACTCTAGATAACCCAAATCTGCTCTAGTATGAGAATTGGTTATTTAGTGGCTCTAAACAAACACATTTTGCCTCCCTGGGAACAATTAGAAATAGACAACCTTCTTTAACGGCATCCTGCTCTCTTCAGTAGACTTGGGTGAGATACAAAACTGTGCGAGATGTCAGCTAAGGAATTCTTATTGTGCCTCTACACAGATGTTTGTTAGTATTACTTCAACAGGCAGTTTTAAACAGGAGGGGCACCACATTTGTGCATCTCATTTTTTTTCTAGTTGCTGAAAATTGTATCTTGGCAATATACATCTTCTTTCAGTGTACAGCAAATTCAACGCAGACACTCCTGTTCTGTGCAAACATGCCCTGATTAGGAACATATCGCACATTATTAACAGTGAGGTTAATTGGGTAATGAAACATATTTTCAGTGGTAATTCAGTTAATTTCCAGCATTTATAGGCTTTAATCAAGACTGAAAGGTGCCCTGACTCCATCAGGAGTCATAGCCCTGATAGTGAAAGTAAAACAGCATTTATTTTGAAGTAGGTGAAACTACATTATGGCTTTGACTCTGTGAAATCAATTCTGTCTGAATGAACAGTAACCCAATTTCTGTTACTTCACGTTGTGCATTTTCCCTCTGCAGTTTGCTGTTCCAAAAGCAGGACAGCTTGTTTAAATCTGAAATGATGAATTCCTCCATCCCTTCTGAACAAAAGGCAGAATGCTGAAATCCACTGGAGTATTCCCACATGAGCTTAATGGATTGTAAGGTAAATGAAACATGAAGAAGTAAAATTAACATAAAAACTTATCACTCATAAGCAACTAGGATTGCATATGTGCATGAGTCATGAAGTATTGGGGCATGACTTTCTCATGGGGGTAGAAAAAGAGAAGCTTTAAACTCTCCTGCATTACAATGAAAAATGTGGCCTAATAAAAAGAAAAACAAACAAACAAACTCAAAAAAGTCTTATCTTTGGCTGCCATATGACTAGGAATAGCTACATCTTGTATAGTTCATTTTTATTGCATTTAGATCCCAAGGGTCAATATGGGCAAAATCACAACAGTATCTGAATGTAAGACAAAACTGAAACTGAGAGCATGATTATTTTTTATGTAGGGGAACTAGAGAAAAAGGGTTTGTCAGGAGCACCGTCTTGTGCTTTGCGGGGTGGAATGGCTGCCAGCCTGGCATGGGGAAGATGAGAAGCTTGCCATCTCTTGTGTCTGACTCCAGCCCCAGCTCTGAAAAATCCTACTTGGGAGCAAATGCTGGTGGGTTTGTCTAATATAAGATACTGCTGTGTATTGGTGTATTTAGGCCATGAACTTCCTAGATGAGGCAGGAATAGTTCCTTTAATAGATGAACCTTCTGATATCCTGATCTCTTGACTTGGTCAGTGGTTGTTGCAGCAATCCACATGTTGAATACTACTATTTCATTTAATACACACATTTTCAGCAGAATTGCAAGGAGCTACTGGCAGGCTTATCAGAAAATTCTGATAATTTGGCCTTCTTCAAACTGCACCTTTCACAGTATTTAGTCCAAATATTGATGCTTCCCAGGATGAGTAAAACATCTTTCCAGTAAAATTTGGCAGAAGAAAAATAAAACTAAGAAAACAGTAGTACTTTGAAAGCACAAAGATTTCTTTTATTTATCTTTGAAAGATAATTTTCTAGTATTTCTGATTTTTTTTGGAAGTGCCTTAGTATTGACTACTCCAGAAGTCAATGCTAATTTCAGTAGTAATTCCTAGTATTGATTATCCCATCACAAAATGTCAAGAACAGAAATAAATTTTGAAAATAAATCAATGTGAACTATAGAATATCGAGGCATCAGAAGACTACTTGGCATGCATGCAAAAGAAAGGCCCTTGGAAAAAGCATTTTAAATTAGACTTGAGTACCCTAGTGAGAAAAAATTAAAAACAACCCCTCCACACCAAAGCCAGCCTTTGAGGTCTACTTCCACACCCATGCTCAAACTTTGCCCAGACTAGTTCTGAGGAAAGATATGAATCAAACAAAATTTGGAAAGGATCGCAAACGTGACTGGTATAGACAAGGCCCTACAGTTAATTTTGAAGGTGTTTTATTCTGCGCTATTGTCAATAACAATAGTAGTCATTTTGGTACTCTAAGTAATTTCTAGCAAGCCTCCATTTACTGTGGGCTGTTTTCATGACACTAATTTTTGGAATGTGTATGTGTGGTGCAAGGTTCACCCTGGGCTGGGCTCTGTTTGGATCTGATGGCTTTGTGGTAACTCACAGCATTTCCCATCCAAGTCAAGTTCTCTAAACTTTTGTCCTGTTGGCTGATGCCACCTTGAGATCTTCCCCCTCTCTGGTCTGGGGTAGCAACTGGCAGAGAAGAGCCATCCAGTTGTACTGTATGGGGAGAAGGATGGAGCCAGCAGCTTCCTGGGGTACCTGCCAGCAGCTGTACACGAGGTGATGAGGAGGGAGGGAAAAGGGGTACAACAGCCTGCATTCTCCAGATATTTGTTTCTGGAGATGAGTTATTACATTCACGTGCTATCTGGGTGGAGAGCAGCTATGAACATACTTCAGTCACACAGCTGCTGTTTCCAGCAAGATAATTGTGTAGCAACACGGTGAATAACATAAAGAAGTTTTCCGGTGATTGCTGCCCAGCAATGTCTTTCCATCTCTAACAAGCAGAGACCAAAAAATTAGGTCAAGATCTCACTTTTAATGTTTTAGTTGCTGTTGGCCTCTGTACAAGATAGACCAAGCCAGCCATGCTAAGGCAGTACTGAGCAGAGACAGAGAGAGCTGCTGTGCCAAGCCTGGGTGGGAAAGCTGCAGGGCTGCCATATCCCTGTGCAACCATCAGTGCTCCCACTGCAGTCAGGGCTGCCAAGGGGCCCCAGAGGTTCCCTTGCACAGATTCTTCATCCACACTTGATATAGTGCATATCCAGCCACCTGGAAATCGTGGCTCTCAGTGTCCATCTTGCTACAGATCATTGCTTTCTTATTATGTTGAACTTCGATCTGTATTTTTAACATTGTCAAGAGGAGATAGGGAAAACCATCATGATGGTACCTGCCATTTGTCTCACCACTGTGAATAATTGCCCGTAATAGAAGGATTAAAAATAAACAAAA
The DNA here is from genome assembly GCA_013396735.1 of Grallaria varia. NCBI lineage: Eukaryota > Metazoa > Chordata > Aves > Passeriformes > Formicariidae > Grallaria > Grallaria varia. Next base: position 188,515 of record VWZG01013125.1, read on the forward strand.
GAGAGGAGAAATTATATTACTAAACTTTACACGACACAATTGTGATAAAATTGCGTTGTATCTTTTTTTTTCCAGACTTCTTCTGAGAGTGTTTTTTGGACTTCCTAGACTTCTTGGTTTCTGCCAAGTCAATTCAAGACAGAAGGCTGCTGCTTTTAATACCTAGTGATGATAGCAATATTGATGTTTGTTATGTTTTTAACAGAAACACACACCTCTGGCTGAGTCAACACTAGTTTTGCTGCTCAGAAGTGAACCCCCCAACTGACTGTAGGTAACACATGTTGGCTGTGTTGGCAGAGCAGCTGTGTCACACAAACTCATTTCCTCTCGGAAAAAACTAAACTGGAAGTTTTGCTCCTGCTAGGCACCAAATGGGCACAAATTCCTAGGACAGGGACAGCCAAAGAGTCACAGTTTCTTGCCCTATTTCCTGCCAAAGAGAACACGTTCCTGTTTTAGGCACCACATCTTGGGCAGAAGGGAGACACAATGATGTTACGGTCACTGTACGTGTAGTTCAGTCAATAAAATACTTAAATTTTTAAATTCTGCAGAACTCACTTGGACAGTGCACTCTCTGCTACATGGCCAAACTGAATGAACAGCTCACACTGAGGGCTCTATAAGGAAAATATATGCAAATGCATACACAAGAAACACATGTATTGCTATTAATTTTCATCTGTTCTAGAGCAGGATTGAGAGTATGGGTGAGATGAAAGGACTAACTGAAAAATGTTGTGCAGACATACAGAAAGACTATTCACATCGCACAACTTGGGTTTCTACTAATTGCTTGGGCAGTACAAACAACCTGTGTGAGTAATACAGTCACAATTCTGTCAAAGTATTACTACTCATATTGACAGTTCAACCCCCTGCTCCTTTTCCTTCCAAAAGTAAGTTTGTCATCAAAGGGACTGAGCATGTTCATGAGCTGAAGAGATGCTTTTATTACCTTTATTACCACTCATAATTAGAATAATCTCTGTAAATCATGCAAATATTTCTGAATTTCTCACAATTCATCCTAATTCAATTTCTTGCTAAAATCCTTAATGATTTCTACTGATTGAAAGTGACATGGGCTTTCACATTTGAGTATATATTTCCCTTATATTTAGACAATTTATTTAAGAAAAAAACAAAAAACCACAAAACCAGAAACAACACCCTTTGTCTAGTGACCATTAATTAGGCGAAGAGAAGTGAAAAGAATTGTACATCAATGCAAACAATCCTTAATCTATATGAAGAGCATGATGATTAATATCCCACATACCTTTCTGAACTGAAAAAGTGTAAATGCAGTGATTATGACTGGAAAGGATTTCCTCTTCTTTGAAGTGAGTGGGAGGTGATTTGCAGGTGCTTACATTGAGAAAGGGAGAGTGAGGTGAGGGCACATTTGGCTGGCCCCGCTCCTTTAGCAAACCTCAGCAGTGTAAAGGTCTTCCTTCTGAGACATATTCACCTTGTCTTTAGCAAATCAGTATTCCCCAAGAAGAACTTCTGCCCAATTTTCTTTTTAACCGAGCAAGAAACAGCAACTTAAGAGAGTTTAAAAATCATACTTCATGGGGAAATGAAACAAGATCTGTACAAAATAACATTAAATCCTACCAACCAGTGTAAATGCAGATATATGCTGCAGTATTTGAAATATTGCTAACATTTCATGGCAACATGCTGACAAACACAAGTTAAATGAAATGTTGACTTCTTCCAACCAGGAGATAATAGTTTCTTGGAGGTGGCCTGACTTAATATGGGATGAGCCTCCAGGTCTGACCTTTGCCCTAGATTTTTGCTCTAGAAATCAGTAATCTGTCTCATTACTGATATTGATAATTTCCTTATCAATAAGGTGGCAGTTATGCCTTTTGAAAATTTAAATCGTGTGCCTTAGTGAACTGTGGTTCACCTGAGTGATGCCAGGCTGGGAACGGGGTTGTGCTTTAACCTCTCTGAGCATCCTAACTATGCACTGAGGGCAGAGATGTCTCCGTGCAGCAGGCAGGTAGCCATCCTCCCCACCCCACGTGATGGGATCCCTGTGAGGCCCTGCCCTCGCTGTCACCTGGCTGGGTCTGGGGAGACCTGGGCATCTCTCTGCCCTGCAGGGAGACGGGCACTGCTTGGCACCCTCCTTTTGAAATGCATCCTCACTTTGAGGAGATGGTGTTCCAGCATCCAGGCAGAGAGTGTGCTCTCTGTGCCCAGCAGCAGCAGCACACAGGCTGCCCTCAGCAGGCCCCCCTGCCAGCAGGCCCCTTAGTCTGAATATTTATTTTAAATAAAGGAATAACTTAGCAAAACCCATTTAGTATGCCAATGGACGCACGGCACTCTGCTTCTGCTAGCAAGCTGCAGTCACTTGTGCACATCCAGATTTTAAAAGCTTTTGCTTTCTTTTTCTTTTTTATTTTTTCCCCTCCTTTTCTTCTTTTTTTTTTTTT
>VWZG01013125.1:192814-257345 GCA_013396735.1 Grallaria varia
CCGGCGGGGGCGCGGAGAGCGGCGCAAGCAGCGGCTCTGCAGGTCGGCGCCCTCCTCTATCCTGCAGCACCGCCCGGCTCCGGGGGGCTTTTTCTCCCCCTCCCTCTCCTCTTTTTCTTTTTTTTTTTTAATCTCATCAGGAGGTTGTGTCCCCCCCCGCTTCCCCACTGGAAGGGACGGCGGAGCTCGGGCGCCGGGTGCGCGCAGCTGCTGACCGCTGGCTTTTCCTCCTGTTTTGCCAGGCGCGGAGGGAGAGGGGGCCCGGAGGGCCGGCGAGGAGCCGAAGCGGTGCGTGGATCCAGCCCGGGGAGGCGGCGGCCGCGCACCATGGCAGACGATGAGAAGGCCGGCGGCAACCCCGGCGAGAGTTCCGCGGGCGGCGGCGACAGCGCGCACTGCAACGTGCTGAGCTGGGAGCAAGTGCAGCGGCTGGACCGCATCCTCAGCGAGACCATCCCCATCCACGGCCGCGGCAACTTCCCCACGCTGGCCATGCAGCCCCGCCAGATCGTCAAGGTGGTGCGGAGCCGGCTGGAGGAGAAGGGCATCGGCCTGCGCGACGTGCGGCTGAATGGCTCGGCAGCCAGCCACATCCTCCACCAGGACAGCGGCCTGGGCTACAAGGACTTGGACCTCATCTTCTGCGCCGACCTCAAAGGGGAAGCCGAATTTCAGACTGTGAAGGACGTGGTCTTGGACTGCCTCTTGGATTTCTTACCCGAGGGGGTGAATAAGGAGAAGATAACGCCGCTCACCCTCAAGGTAAACCTGCTCTGTGCCCAGACGCCCGGGGCGGGCAGGTGTGAGCGCCTGCCTGCGGCGGGGGGGTTGGTCACCTTCCCGCTGGGGATGGAGGGTGCACTCATGGACGCAGCTCTCCCCCACATCCCACTACCCACAAGGGACCCTGAGCGTTTTTTTTCACCCCGCGATTAAAATCGAGGAGGAGTTTGCAGTAAAGCGCCCTGGCAGGAGCTCTTCAGGATTAATTAGCCTTTCCTCCCTCTCGGTTGATTTGCTGTGAGCGTTGTTTTACCTGGGGCGTGTGTGTGCCCAGCGCTGCGCACCTCTCTCTCTCTCCCCGCCCGGCTCGGCGGCAGCTCGGTGTGCTGCGCCGGTTCCTCGGGTGCAGCGGGAGCGTAAATGCATTTCGTATCTGCGAGAAGGAAACCCCGTCTAAGGTGCCCATACAGGTGCGCTACATGCCCAGCGGGGAGGCGTATTCCCTCCCCTCGGAGACAGTTCGCTTGAGTTTATTAGGCTGAATGCCAGATGCCTTTCAGATTTTTAGAGGGATTTTTTCTTTTTTTAGTATGAGGCAGATTTGTGGAACGTGCACTGGAAGCTTTGAGTGGAGTGAACACTTGCTAAGTTGTATTTGTGAGGAGGAGAGAGAGAAGTGGACACTGATAAATTTCTTATCTGATTGTAGTAGTGACCTTTAATGTGTGGGTGCAGGCATATTTGGCATGTGTGCCATGGGCTTAGTGTGTAGATGTATTTAGAAGTGACTGAAAGAAGCAGTGTTGCTTTATGCTTCCCTTGCACACCACAGTCCCAGCAGTATACCCTTCCTTCTCATCCTCTTGCAGTGACAGCATTTTGAGCTCTCACATTAAGCATTTATTCTCTTGTTTGTATCTGCGGGCTCCATGAGATTTTTTATGAAGTGCAAGAACTGTGGGGTGGGGGTCTTTAGGGGTGCAAACAAATGAAGAGAAAATGTCTTGCATCTGTGTCTTGATTTGCTCATTTTGTCTTTCCAATTATAGGAGGCTTATGTGCAGAAAATGGTAAAAGTATGCAATGATTCAGACCGATGGAGTCTCATCTCCCTGTCCAACAACAGTGGCAAAAATGTGGAGCTGAAATTCGTGGACTCTCTGAGGCGGCAGTTTGAATTCAGTGTCGATTCCTTTCAAATCAAGCTGGACTCCCTGCTGCTATTTTATGAGTGCTCAGAGAATCCGATGACTGAAACTTTTCACCCAACTATCATTGGTGAGAGTGTCTATGGGGATTTTCAGGAAGCCTTTGATCACCTCTGCAACAAGATAATTGCCACCAGAAACCCAGAGGAAATCAGAGGAGGTGGTCTTCTGAAGTACTGCAACCTTTTGGTAAGGGGCTTTAGGGCTGCCTCCGAATCTGAGATTAAGTCCCTGCAGAGATACATGTGTTCAAGGTTTTTCATTGACTTCTCAGACATTGGAGAACAGCAGAGAAAGCTGGAGTCCTACTTGCAGAACCACTTTGTGGGATTAGAGGACCGCAAGTATGACTATCTCATGACCCTTCACGGTGTGGTGAATGAGAGCACAGTGTGCCTGATGGGACATGAGAGGAGACAGACTCTGAATCTGATCACCATGCTGGCCATCCGGGTTCTAGCTGAGCAAAATATCATCCCCAATGTGGCCAATGTCACCTGCTATTACCAGCCAGCCCCATATGTAGCAGATGCCAACTTCAGCAATTACTATATTGCCCAGGTTCAGACGGTGTTCCCTTGCCAGCAGCACACATACTCTACTTGGCTGCCCTGTAATTAAGGACCGAAATTAGTAGACCCGGTGGGGAGAATGTTTTCGAAGACATAGGAAGGGGCAACGGGTCCCTTTGAAATGGGGTGTTTTGTGCAATGATGATCTGCTCTAGTTTTCAAGCTTGGGAAAAGCTTGTGGTTTTTCTAATAAATAATGGGAGCATGATCGAGAAAGAACCCCAAAATAATTGGATCCTTCCCCAGAGCACAAGAGGCCTGTCATTAAAAGCAACCAGCTTCCCCTGAAATAAGTGAGGGAGGAATGCTTGATGACAATATGGGTTGGCAATATCTGCTCCCATAGCTTTGGCATAGAGAAGGTGGGAAAGCCTTATTTTCTTTTATTTTTATTCTTACTCTAGAATGGGATCTGCGAAAGGGAGAATACGAAAGAAACAAAAGCAAACAAAAAAAAAAACAAAAAGAAAAAACTTCACAAAAAACAATTCTATATATATTCAGGAATTAAAAGTTAGAGGCATAAAGCAGAGATAAGCTGAATAAAATTGTATATTGGAATTACTGCATTTGGGGCTTGCAGCAAGTGCCGTCTATGGATTGACCATGTAGAATGTATAGCTTGCTTGACTAGAATGCTTTACCAGAAACAGCTTGCTCCAAATGAACAGTAGTGGATTGGTACAGTTATAAAAACGGAAACATGTACGATGACAAAGTCCATTATTTCCAGCTGTGTGCATGCCTCACATTTTAAAAATGTGAAAATGCTGGAAAACCAGCTGTGGCAAAAAGAATATACTCAAGGACCAAAGATTTCACAAATAAGTTATCCGAGCAAAGAAGATACAGTAGAGTATATATATATATATATATATATATCTGTAAAAGAAAAGAAAGATGTTCCTATATTTGTACACACCAATAGTAATCAAAAGTGCCTGATGCCTTCATAAAATTTAAAGTGGAAAAAAATATAGTTTTGTGGTTTAACCATGCATTTCGTTTTATCAGGGACACAAGGATTAAAAACAAAAAAAACCCATAAGCTTGTGAATAAGTGGTGGAGGAAATGCCCTATTTTTTTTTTCTTGGCAAATACCTGTATAGAGTTAATGTTATGTCAGTGTGCTATTATCCTAGGTACGTGTGTGTATGTGTGTATATATGTTTGTGTGTGTATATATGTACATGTTATAGGTGTATATCTATATATATACACACACAATATATATTAATGTGGTCTAGGAAAATGTAGCAATTAAGGAATGTTTAAATAAAGTACTACTTGTTTTCCAGTTTGCAACAGGATGTCATAAGACAGTGGGCACCTTGCAGTGAATTTTTAACCCACACCTGAGAAATTTGGAGTAAATGAACCAGTCAGGATTAAGGTGGGATTCAGATAATGTCTTTGGTTGCAAGAACAAGGATTACAGTAATTCAGTGGGTTGCTTGTGAGCCATAATAATTCCACAGATGGAGAAACATATGACTAGCTGATTTTTTTTAACTGTTTTGTACTGTAATGCCATTTTGACATTTAACCCACTAATATTGTGACTGCATACCTCCATGATGTGTAATTCAGTGGAACGTGGATCAAAGATAGGTTTATTTAAACCCCTGACAGCTAAAGAATATTGTATTAGTTGGTGATTTGAACACTAATTGTTAATATTTAAGGAAGTATTTTTAATAGAATGCGTTATGCATTCCAGGACCACTAGAATTTAGCAAATGTGAAATGAACCCTTTTTAAGAGTGTTGCACGATTGCTTAAGATTATATTTTATATATATATTATATATATATTTTTATGCAAATATTAAACATCTTTGATCTGGTTGTCACACTGCATTTACAACTTTAGTACTGTACTTTATTTAAATGGAATCACTTTTCATTGGAACAATAACTATTCACTTTCATTTCCTCTCCCTAAGGCCAGAGGGGGTAAAAAAACCCAACCTCTGCTGTTGTTTTCACTTCAGTGCCGTCTCTGAAGGTGTTAAATTCTTTGTTGGGCTTCAAAAACCTAATGACTAAGTGACACTTGACTCTGATATTTTGCTTTTTCTTGCTGATGAAAAAAAAAAAGGGAATTCAGTCTTTTGAAGGAAAATCGGCTGTGCCCTGCTTGGTCACAGGCAGGTTCTGGTGCTGGAGTCAGGGACAGGGAGAAGGAGAGGACTCCTGTCCTGGCAGTGTGTTTTCCCTATGGAGAGAGTAAGGTACATCTATTTTTGTAATGCTTTGTACTTTTCACTCTGCAGGCACTTTAATAGGAACCTGATTTGTTTACTGAAGCACCTTCCCCGTGAGTCCTTCAGGAAACATAAAAGCTGGTTCATTGCCATTCCCGGCATTGACTGCAGACCTTGTCCCCACCTTCCCTTCTCTGGTGCTGGCTGCAACCTCCCACTGGCTTCTTGTCCCAGCGAGGTTCCCTCCAGCCGCCCAGAGGGTCTGGGCTGGGTGCTCCTGGCCTGCTGGTTCCCCTTGCCTCCTGCTCCTGGTTTGCTAGCGGAAGCGAGGGGAGAGCTGGGGAAATAGGATCAGCTGGTAATGTGGTATGTCTTCTCTCCCACAACTATTTGCAGCAAATAAATGAGTCATCTGCTCTTTAAAAGGGTTTGAGAATCTATAGCTGTGCCACAACCACAGAATTCTGATAATACATGACACAAAGTTTTCCTTTGAAGGACCCTTTATTTTGCCATTGGTTGAAAGTTTTGAATTACTTCCTCTCAGCTTAAATTTTATTGTGTTGGGTTTTTTTTTAAATTTTTTTGATTGACAGCAGCTAGTTACCTTATAGGGCATGTACAGCAGGGCTCTGAGCTAAACTGCACCTTTTGGTATTTGCATTTTGATACATATATAATATGTTTCTATATATATTATATAGGTATTCCAGATCTGTTTTGCATATGTTGATGATCAAGTGGTGGAACTGGTGGAGCTTTGTTTTATTTGTGACTGGTAGCTTAAAAGGTACCTGGTGTTTGAGGTGGGAAGAAGGCATGAGTTCAGGCCAAGAGTAAAATAAGAACCCTTTTTCAAAGCTGGTTTATTTCTGTGGTTTGCACACCTTTCCTTCCATAAAGTTTGACTTCTTTTTAACCGTTTTTCCCCCTACGCTTCAACACACTGGTGCTTTTAAAGTTAACAACCACGGTCTTGCTTTGTAGACTTCATCTATCCCATCCAATCAGCTGTAAGGTTAGAGCTTGTGCTACAGGAGACAGTGCCCCTTTTAAAGAGCTGAACTGATTAAAGACATTGACCTGATTACAGTTAAACTGTTTGTGCCACAGCTGAATTTCCTGCTAACCAATGGGGCACTAAACTTGGTTAAATGTAACAATCATAAAAAAACGTAGAGCTTTGAAATGGGATTTTTTTTTCTTTTTTTCCCCCCCTTAGATACAGCTGTCCTTCCAAATGCAAGAAAATGTCTTCTGAAAATAGAAGGCAATTAGAAGACCAAAAAGATGATATTTTTCTAGTTTCTCTTATTGCACTTAAAGAATTTTTTTATCTTGCACAAAGGCCTTCACACAAGTCCTCTAAACAGCTCTTACTAAATGCTTGGTTTGCATCATGTCAGAAGCTCCTACCGGTTCAAAAAAGACGCTTTTTTAAATTGAGAAAATAAAGTGTGTTAGATAAAACTGCACAGAAGAGAAAAAACTGTATTTGCATATCCAGCTCCTATTTGAATATATTCTTTTGTATGATTTTCTTTATGCAGAGAGTTTCCCTTGCAAGAAAGAAAATCAGTGTACTGTTTTGCTGTTGTAATAGTGGTTTGCTAACAAAATAAATAGTAAAAAAAAAAAAAAAAAGCCTGCAAATTTCAAGACAGTTTGGCTAAAGGCACTGCAGGCTCCTGCCGTCTGTAGGAGTCTGTGCNAAATAAAAAATAAAAAAAAAAAAAAAAAGCCTGCAAATTTCAAGACAGTTTGGCTAAAGGCACTGCAGGCTCCTGCCGTCTGTAGGAGTCTGTGCAGATTTGCTTTCCCTAAAATTTCCTTACAACTGTTGCCTTCTGCAAGGCATCCTGTTGCAGCAAACTGCTCCTTGGATTGCTCTTTTGGAACATTTTGACTATAGGCTTTGTCACAGACAGAAAAAGAGCTGATAGAAAACAGACTCTAGAGGGAACAGATTGTGAATTTTGTTTACAGCATCCAATATTTGGATTTTTTTTGTAAATAAAAAGAAGTTATTTTTTTCTATTGATTTGTGTCTGCTGTCTTCCATGTCTGAAATAGCTCTGGCCTGCTCCTACTGAATACCAAGTTTGCTTTCATTAAAAAAGGACAAGGGCAGCACTTTTCTGAGAAGAGTAGCATTCGGCTGCTTTCCGATTGGAGCACAGAATGTTTTGAAAAACCCTGCCTTGTGCCAGCTGAGTTTGGCTGGCTGCACTCAGCTACAGAGGAACCTCCCTGGCCCGTGCCAAAAATACTCACTCCAGCACTGGTCGGGCTGTGCAAATGGTCTGAAACACGAAAAGTGAAACAATGCCGTGGCAGCTCCATGCCCTTGCTGCCCTCCCGGTTTAGGTCCCAGGACTGGGATCGTGTGATGCCTGCGAGCTGTGCACCACAAACCACCATGCTGGCAGTAATGTGGGGGTCCTGGTGCCCTTGAGATGTAATCAATAGGGGCTGAAGCCTCCATCTTATGATTTCGGTAGGTCTTGGGGAGGTCAATGGGGTGCTGTTCCCTGGGTGTAAAGGTGGGGCCATCTGTAGTGGGTGGGTGCTGCAGGTCATGCAGCATGGGGAACTGCTGGGGAGCAGGGATGCACATGCCTGATTGATTCAGCTGCTGAATCAGTCCAGTTCTTCATGCAGATTCAATGTTTACTCTCCTTCAATGCTGTCCTTGTCAGCAAAGGTATTTTCTGTTTTCTGTGTTTACCGGAGAGATGCCTCAGTAATGAAGGCTGATTTCCTCAAAAAGCACTTCAAGGGAATAGAAAATATTAATTTATAATGCTTGTTGCAATACTTTTTCAACCAGGGTGCCTCAGACTGACCCAAAAACATTGACTAAGACTCTGCAGTGTGTATCTCTTACTAGGCTCATTCATACATGGCCCTGGTCTTGGAAGTCTCAAACTGACTCAGTGCAAGTGTGAATATGCTTATTGTAATGATGAGTGAACCTGTATTCCCCCGTAAAAAAACCCCAAACAAACAAATGCTGGGACTGCTCATTTTTCCAGGCACAGGAGCAGTCCCCTTGCTGAATGCCGGGTGCCTTCTGCACAGTGCCTCCTTTGAAACCTGCTGGGCATGGGATGGGACTGTTGGCCAGCCTGGCCAGGAGAGGGGGATGCACTCGACATCTTTCCTCCTGTTAACTTGCTCAGTTAGAAAATATTTTAGGCAGTTTGACAAAGATGACTGCTCAAAGGCACATGGAAACTGGAAGATTTTAAACGATCTAAATCCAAATGCCTTTCTTGTTTCTCAAAATCTGGGCCCAAATCTTATGCTTGGAATGAGCTAATTGCTGTTTCTCTGCTTAGATTCGGGGGGATTTTTTTGAGACCCAAGTGAATGTCTGGAGTCTTGCAAGTCCTCTTTGCCAGACTGAGGAGGAGTATGATGAGGATGCAGCCAACTGAACGCTCACTTTAGAATGTTGTGTTTTTCAGGAGGGAGGAAGTGTTCAGGACTGAAGAAGAGGGAGGACAAAAGCAAAGTGTGAGAATGGGAATCACCTGAACAACAACACAGTGGAAAGCTGGAGGACATGCTGATAGGTTACAGTAAGGGAGGAGAAATGGATCAAGTCTTTAACTTCTGCTCTCCCTGCTAAAATGAACCTGCTCAGAGAACCTGTCACTTGTCGGGTTAAGTAACAGTCTGCAGTTTTTCTTGGCTGTAGAAGAGCATTTTTATGCTTAAGTAAATTTTCCAGGAACCCTTTTACCCAGGAATGAAGCTGAGTTTCTAGTTTTCATAGAATCTTTTAAGTTTGAAAGACCTTTAAGATCATGAAGTTCAGCCTTTTACCCAGCACTGCCAGGTTCACTACTAAACCATGTCCCTAAGTGTCACACCTACATGTCTTTTAAATAGCTCCAGGGATGGTGACTCCACCACTTCCCTGATCAGCATGTTCCAATGCTTGACAACCCATTTGATGAAGACATTTTTTCCCAATATCCAACCTAAACCTCCATTGGTGCAACTTTGAGGCCATCTGCTCTTGTCCATGAAACCTCTGCAGAGAGGTTTGTAGCAGTAGTATGTACCTTTTTCCCAAGTGTTTGTGTGGATCTAGTCATGTCTTCCTGAAACTGCCACCAAACAGCCTCATCCCTTTTATTTATATGTTTTTAGTAAAATTGAGAGCATGTGGTTCTATGTACTTAGGTAAAGCACAGTCTATAGCTATAAGCTGTTGGGTTGAAGCTGTGTAGTTTTGCAACAATTCCCTAAATATCTACAGATGTGTGGCAGAAGGAGCTCTGTAGTGGAGCTCTAGTCTGCATGTAAGGATAAAGAGCACAAAATCAAAATCTGCACTTAGAAATATTTAAAAATGCTCACCCTTCAAAGACCTGATAATATATGATGAACAAACTCATCTCCTACATGCCTACATAGCCTTAGGCTGTCCAGAGTGTTTGTTTTGTGGATGCACAATTCCATCATTTCATGTGGCTGTTGCACTAGGATGTACCAGGCCAGTATATGCCAGAAAATACTCCTTTTGCTTTGTTTCGGAAAAAAAAACTATGTCCTAAATACACATCAAAATATTGTGTGCAAAACATGGGTATTCTCCTTGGTAAAAACATCCCTTAGGCACCCTTAGTGGCTTTGAGGGCATTAAACTGTTGCTTCTCAAGAGAATAGTATTCTAAAACATACTTTGCCTTGTGTTTGACTTGAGAGTGAACAACTTTTCTGGGTGGAGCACCTTCCCGAGTTACATTTTGCTTCCTGAAAATGGAGAAACCCAGAATAGCCATCACTTTTTAAAAGTGAAATTCACTGTATCTAGCCTACACAGGGTTTATTCTCTAAAGTTCCTCCCTTGGAGGGTGTAGAACAGAGTCACTGCTAAAGTCACAGCTAAATACAGTAGACAATGAATACGCTATGAAGACATCCATCTCATCCTCATCAGTGTGTGTATTTAGCTGCCTTGCTGCAGTTTGAACAAAGGTGATGAGAGGTTCCTGGAGCAGGAAGGCAGGCATTTCTGAGGGAAATTCACATGGGTCTGTGATCATTTTCTCTCAGGGAATGTGTTCCTTAGTGAATATGTGCTTGAAGAGGACTTGTGTATCTGCAGTGACTGCGTGGCCTTAATTTTAACTGTGACTCCCTTCCTTGGGTTATTGTCTTATCCAAGACACCTGTGGAACTCCTCCAGTGCATTCTGATGTGGAAAAATAATCGCAAAGAAAACTTTCTGTAATTGCAACTGATCTTAATTTAACTCAGCTTTGAGGAAAAAGTAAAGCTGCAGTCTTTCTGAGTTTTATTCTTCTGTTCTTGAGTAATTTCTCTCACTTTCACTTCTGCATTCCTGTTCTGTGCTTGCTTCTCTTTTACTTTCTCAGCCTAATTCTTGCAGCAGAAGTGGAGGGACCAGCACCACATACTTTTCAGGCTGTCAGTAATCCTGCTAGTCACTGGTGTTTGAGAGTCACTGATGAAAGGTTGGGTCATTAGCTGAGGTTCAGCAAGAGAAGTGGAAAGTCTCTGTGTAACCAGGGGTCCTTGGTATCCTTTGAAATGCTCTTCAGAAATACTTCAATCTAAGTTGTGCCCTAGCAGTTCTTCGTAATGGGGGAATTGTTCATACAGCTTATACAAACAATTACTTGGACATCTCAAGTGCAGACTAAGAGTTAAATTAATTCAAAATTTAGCAAAAATACAATTATGATTCAATCAGGAAGAAAATGTGCTCAAGGTTCTTATTAAAAATGTCAGCATACAAACTAGTGGGAAAAGATCTTCCCCAGCTTGAAGGCTTTTATTTGAGTTTCAGCAGGCTGTTCATACTTTTTGCAAACCAGGCACTGAGCTTTAGACTAAATTACCCATGGAAGAAGGTTTGCCATTTAGGAAGAAACAAATATATGTTCATTTTCTGCTTTGCGATAGTGGTGTGAACTGTGACTTGACTGATTTATAGAAGTGCTGTTTATAAGCAAAGTAAAGTAAAACCTCTATAAATGTCAGCCAGTGGCGGAAATGAAACTAAGAGGTTGGGCTTCCTTCTAACCAGCTGTGAATGGCTCTTTTGCATTTTTTATGGAACTGTAAAATTGAATAGCACATTTTGTGTAGGCTGAGCTTTCCAACATGCTGTTCGTTTCTTCCCAACCCTCTGTCACTATTAATGTCAAATATTTATGGTGGGATTTTCTGCCAAACTCATTCTTGCCTGCTTTTGCTGAAGTCATGGACCCCTGTGGGGTCTTGCAGAGGCATTTGTGCTGTGCTAGATGCTTTGGGAGCAGCATCGGCTTTGTTGCAGCCACCACAGCTCTTTACATATGCCACATTTCATAAAGTTACTAAAAAGTCACGGAAGTTCCAAAAACTTGAAACTAACCAGTTTTCACCCAAACAACCCCAAGTTTGTCATCAGGGTCTTACAGACACAGATTGCCACCCATGATTCTCTGCCTCCAGGAAGAATATCTGTATTTTATATGCAAATGATGATTACAGCTTCTGCCTTGGATCAGGCTATTGCTGTCACTCTTATGAAGATAATGCATTAGGCAGCAGAGCCTCTGCAGGGCTGGACTGTTGGCCATCCCAAAGGTAATCTACTAAAAAGAGGTAAAAAAGGGCTTCAGGTACTGGTGAGGAACTACTGTCAGTCTTTCTGTGAAATGCACATGTGGTATTGGCTCAACACTGAACCTATTACATGTGTTTTGTGGGCAGACATATTTGCTACAAATCACCTGGTGCATTACTTGCATTTTAGTTGTCACGGTATACATTATTGACCAATGCACATGGAAGTGCTCTTTAAACTGTGCTCTTTAACTGCTCAGTGTGTATTCTCCATAGGAGAAAGGTACCCACTAGACACTGTCCACTGCTGAAAGCGCTATCTTTGGTGTCTGAACACATTTGCATGAGTGTCTTTCCTATGGAGTGATGGTTTTTCATAATCACAGAAATGTCCTCTCACAGTTGTTGGAACATCCATGAGGGACAGGAAGCATCTGATGAAATTCTAGTCAATGCACCAGACACCTCAGCAGAAGCTGGTCAATGGATTTTTCCTTTAGCTTTAGCCAGCCTTTGGATGCAGCAGTAGCAGCTACTTCAGTGCTCAAGGAGACATACATGGAACATACAGTGCAGATTTGGTAGCTGAGCTTGACCCTAGCATTACTTGCTAGTTCTTTGTTGTCGAATGTTTGCTCTGCAATAGCAATCAAAGGGCATGACCAGGTTAGGACCCATTGTACCAGGCACTGTGTAAACAGCCCTGTGTGAGTCCCTTCCCTTAGAGCTTCTCAGCGTGGAGATTTCAGTGAGGTTATTTTTTCCTTTAGCTGTCTCACAGTAAGTCAGCTCATTTTCTTAAGGCAACCCCTTGCTTTTCTAAGAAATGGGATATGCACTGCAAAAAAGTGTTCCCTAAGAGCAATTTTCATGAAATATTATACAATTCTGTAAATTTGCTCACCTGCTAAGCCTGTCATGTCATAATCTCAGTTTGCCTTCATGAATAACTGAACTCAACTGCTCTCTTAAAAAGCTGTATACTTGATGAGATACATTTTTGTCAGAGACTAGAAATCAGTTCTACAGTCACTGCAGGCACAGGTGCATTTCTATTCCCTTCCTCTTGAATTGCAATCACTTCTGGAGATGAAATGAAACAATTGTGGAATAACATGCAGCAACAATAAATGACTGCTGAGCCACAAGTAGTAAACCTGCCAAAGAAACAGCCTGTAATTTTCATCTCCTGAAACTGAGCTTCCCTCAAATGACTGGGTGTCCTGAGTGGACTTATTGCTATGAAGGTGATACTCTTTTTTTTTTTTTTTTTTCCCTTTCTATTTAGACTGTCTATCAGACAAATGCATGAGGTCCAGGAATTCTGTTAACAAGCAAATATTGACCACTCTGCTGGGCATCCTCCACCAGTTGACTAGTGAATCGACTGGTATTATCCCCATAATACTCCTGGGACACACTGTGCCACTGAATGTGTATTAAGTGCTGAGTATATTGACTTGCTAAGAAAAATTAAATTATTTTAAAAAAATCTTAATATGCTAAGCAGTTTAGGGACAAAATTTGTTAGAAAGATGTTTTAATGATGGCAAACCACTGAATATAATGAATTTAAGGGGAGGACAGCCTAATAAAAGCCCTTTCTGTAATCCAATAGAAGATTTGAAACTCAGCTATAAGCCTGTGTCTATGGCAGTTCCCACAGGAGCTGTGGACTGTGGTTATGCTGTAGTCTGTGTTTTCCACATCATTCCCTGTTTCCAGGGTTTATATTTCAACTGTAAAACACCCATCAAAAATTCGGTGATTTCATATATGGCTTAAATGCACAAATGCAAAATATTCAGAATTAAGGCTGGAACTCCCTGTCGTGCCCCCTGCCAGACTATTGCACCGTGTTGTGCTGCCCATTTGGAGGGATGATAGCCTGTGGGTGATCTCCTCCATGCAGCTCTTCACAGTAAAATTTCTGGCTAATATGAGCTATTTCTAAATGCGTAGTTCCACCCCCTCCACCCCAAAGTATAATGTAGTGCATTGACAAAAGTTTGGCTCCTATCTCTGATGTTGTGATAAACATTAGAGGACATTTTCCCTGAGAGCTTGGCATCAAATATAGGAACTTATTCAAATATGAACTGTATTTACTTTCTGAAAGGCTTATGGATTTCTAAATGAATCCATTTGCTAGGTATAGTTTAAATAGCATGCCAAGAAAGACCAGAAGGATAACTTTTTTTAAAAAAGAAGTATTTCAACTATTGCTCATTTTGACTGTGCAACAGACAGAAACATTCTTGTTTGCAAAGGTTGTGCTAAGGCCTATTTATTTTACACCAATAATTTTAGATCCAGTTTTTCATAGACATAGTAAAAGCAAAAATTGGTAAATCTAAACAAAACCCCCACTGATTTCTTGGAAAGCAACTGCTTCACTAATCAGACGTATGGCCAGTCTACTACTGAGAATGTCCTTCTCATATTTGTTCAAGCTGACTTTCCCAAAGACCAGTGATAGCTCCTGGCTCAGACTCCCTACATAGTATGCGGTTGATGTAATTTCTCCTCTCTTTGGGCAGATGAGAGCAAAAGGCGCGTGGGCTGGGGAATGCCTCCTGCCCGGTCCCCTAGAGTTCGAAGGAGGCTTGCAGCAGAAAATACAGCTTGCTGTTTTGTTTTCATGTCTGGCCCACACTGCACTCCAGCAGCTGTCCCCACGGCAGACCACATTTCTCTCAGGCTACCCTGATTTTGGATATAGTGATGAGACCAATTCAAACACATCTCCCATCTTTGCACCCATCTAGGGACTTGAAATAAATCAGTACATCCCCTAGTATGTAGGGAAAGAGACCAATGGTGGTGGGTTGTAATGCTGCAGAGCTGAGGGTCTCAGATACTCACTGGGCACAACCCTGGTTATGGCTGACCATTGTCAGAAGTGGCATTGGTGAATAAGTTGAGAGCTTGGTCAGGAAAGCACTTTTTGGTTCTGGGACAAAACCTCAGAAGGCAGATGGGGACAGGAAATGGTTTAGGTTAACACACTTGAAAATTAAGAGAAAGGGTAGAGGATGGGGAAAAATTGGTAATGAAACAGGAGATTTAATGATAATTATACAATTCATTTTGTCTTAACTTAATTTGAGTAATTTTGTTCCATTGAAAACAGAACAAATTATTTTCAAATATGCTTCAACTCTTTAAAAAAATTAAGTTAATGTAGAAATAAAAATTCAATTTCAAGGATAATAATTTTATTAAGTCTTCTGAAATTTCATATTCTAAATATGTACCTGAAGCTGTGTGGTAAATTTGCTTTGAAATAACAAATTTTTCTGACAGCAAGTGCATGTGTGTATTTATGCACACATGTGGCAGTGAGACTATAATGATTGGATAATACTTTTTAGGTTGCTGCTTTTCATTATGTGATTTAAAAGACAAGGCCTATTCAGCCACAGTTCAGTGACTTCTGTGCAAAACCAAGTCCTTTTCACTGGTCGTCTCATGCTCAGAGGAAGAAACCATGTGCCAGCAAAGGTTTCTGTAGGGACTTCCTCCATTCATCACTAAAATCTGCAAAGTTAGCGTGTTGTCTGCTGAGTTAGCATATATAGCCTTTCTTACCTCTGAGAGAAGGACTCCCAGGAGGACTATGGGTGAAAACACTCCAGAAAGTTTCTTTGCTGTTCAATCACTTTCAATTCACCTTGAAAGTCATAAAATACAGTTCAGTTTGTACATCTGGGGGCAAAGCAAGAGCAAGTGTATGTCTCTTATGGTCTAAACCTCTTCCTTATTTAGTCCTCATATATTAATTATTTTTATTTCCTCCTTAATCTTCAGTGGCCTTCCTTTTTGTAGCAGGATGCCTGCATGAAGTACCATTCTTTCTTCTGTGCTAAATCCAAGCTTTTTGACACTGAAATTTAATTTTGTGTGTTAAGCTGATTTTTTTTCTCAATGTGCCTTTCATTCATAAACCTTTGATTACCTATTTTTAAGGAAAAAACCCTTCAAACAAACCTCAATTAGGAAAAATACATCTCCAATAAATAATCTGGCACTGCTGCTGTAAAACAAAGTTAATCCTTCTTCTCTGTCATTTATTAATTTCTCATGTAAGGCAGGGGGCATTTTTTTCCTAGTGGGCAATTCCCAGCTTGTTTTACAGGCCTCTGAGTTTTGGCAATAATCCACAAAAGGACGTCTGATGTCACAAAGACCATGTGGAGATTTTTAGCTTCCTAGCAAGAAATCACTGCGTCTGTGGAAAAGTTCCCAAGAAGGACCAAGGACTTTGACCCTCTCCCTCATGATTCTGCAGACCTGCTGTGGATCAGCTTTTTTTTCCACTCATGAGCTGGGTAGCTTGGGGAGAGCCCTGTGAGTATCTGACACAACTGTTGGATTTCTCAGCTCCTCCCAGGGATCCCAGACAGTTGTTGGGAAGATCTGAAAATGCTGGAGTGCAGTGGGATGAGGGGAGATGTAAAGTAGCAACAGTACTACACATAGGCTGTTTCTGCCCCTGGGCAGTGCTCAGTGCTACTAGTGTACAATTCTAAAGCTGTCTGTCTGTGTAATCCCCTTATCAAAGAAAATCATAGAATCGCAGAACCATAGAATCGTAGAATGGACTGCGTTGGAAGGGATCCGAAACATCATCGACTTCCAACTCTCCTGCCATGAACAGGGATACATTCCAGTATACCAGGATGCTCAAAGCTCCATCCAACATAGCTTTGAACACTTCCAGGGGTGGGGCATCCACAGCTTCTTGGGCAACCTGTTGCAGTGCCCCACCACCCTCACAGTAAATAATTTCTTCCTAAAATCTAACCTGAGCATACTCTGTTTCAGTTTCAAATCATTCCCCCTTGTCCTATCACTACATGCCCTTGTAAAACATCTCTCTCCATCTTTCTTGTAAGCTCTGCTTCAGAAAGTGGAAGGCTGTGAGTAGGTCACCCTGAAGCCTTCTCTTCTGCAGGCTGAACAATCCAAATTCTCTCAGCCTTTCCTCATGGGAGAGGTGCTTCAGCCCTTGAATCATCTTGTTGACCCTCCACTGGACCAGCTCCAACAGGTATCCTTCCTGTGCTGGGAACCCCAGAGCTGGAAGCAGCGCTCCAGGTGAGGTTTCATGAGAGCAGAGAGGCAGAATAACCTTCCTTGTCCTGCTGGCCACACTGATTTTGCTGCTGCCCAGGATAAAATTGGCTTTTTGGGATGCAAACATGTGTTGCTGGGTCATGCCCAGCCTCTCATCTGCCTTCACCCTCAAGTCCTTCTGGACAGGTCTACTCTTGATCTGTTCATCCCCCAACCTGTATTGATACCAGGGTTTGCCCTGACCAAGGTGCACTCGGCATTGTTAAGCTGCATGAGATTCCCATGCAGCGGGAAGAGCCAGCAAGAGTGTTCTGCAATGTCCCCCTGCCCAGAGGCAGGATCAGCTCTCGGTAAGCTCTTCCTTATTGTTCACTCACAGCCACAGGAAACAAATATCTAAAATATTTTCTTGTAATAAACCCTTCAAGTTGGGTGGGAGAAAATTGTTTCAGGTTTGCCCCTCTGCCCTGAGAGTCCTCTGCCCTCTCTGGCTGGTCAGGCAGCTATGAGCAAATGTCCCATGCTTCCTTGCCAGGACCAGACAGAAGGAGATTGTGCTGGTTTTGACAGGGAAAGAGTCAATTTTCTTTGGAGTAGTTAGCATGGACTATGTTTTGCATCCTTGCTGAAAACAGTATTGATAATTCAGGGATGTTTTCATTATTGCTGTACGGGACTTGCACAGCATCAAGGCCTTTTCTGCTTCACGCCCCACACCACCGGCGAGGAAGCTGGGTGGGCACAAGAAGGTTGGATGTGACACAGCCAGGACAGCTGACCTCAACTGACCAAAGGAACATCCCATACTATATGCTCAGACTGTAAAGATGGGGGAAAAAAGAAGGGAGTGAATTTTTTGAGCAACAGCTTTAGTCTTCCCAAGACACTGCTATGCATGATGGAGCCCTGCTTTCCCTGGGATGGCTGAACACCTGCCTTCCAATGGAAAGTGGACAGTGAATTCCTGGGTTTGCTTTTCTTGTGTGCACGGCTTTTGCTTTCCCTATTAAACTGTTTTTTCTCAACTCATGGATTTTCTCACTTTACCCTTCCAATTTTCTCCCTCATCCAGCTAAGGGAAATGAGCAAGTGGCTACATGGGGCTGAGTTTCTTACCAAGCTTAAACCATGAGGGATCCAACATATTCCAAAGCTGACAGATAATTAACATTTCATAGCTCAAATTAACAGGAAACAATGTTTGCTGAAGATGGGTACAGGCAAGGGATCGGTATATCTCATCAGGACCTGGCCAGGAGATGAAAAGTGGAAACATTTCTGGTTAAAAACTGTGCAGCAGATGCAGAGAGAAAGGATCAGCAGAGCAAGGACTTCAAGCCAGCAGGTCTGTTTGCCTCATGGAATTTCAGCACTTCTGAGGCTTTGAGCTGTCTCAACGCTAAAACTGGATGAGGCTGGTTTAAGGTAGAGGACTTGTGCTTAAGGCACTGAGAAAACGCAATGGGAGAAGTGACTTCAAATGTTATTGCTGAGTTTTGATTTCTTGATGCCTCTGTCTTGTGACTGTCGGTGTGTAGCTGTCTGCTTGGTGTGGTTGCAGCAGGTAGTGTCTAGCAGCCAGAAGGGAGGCTGTGCACCTGTGCGGTGTTGCAGCACCTACCCCCTCGAGCTCATTCTTTCCCAGAAGACACAGAGATGATGTAAAATCTAGAAACAGAGGATTGAGCAAGGGGCACTATTCTGGGGGAAGAGTGCAGAGATGAAACTTGGACTGATAACATCAAGGTGACTCATTCCTTGTCTGGGTTTTTGTTCTTTTGAACTATGTTGATGTGAGAATTGGCATATCGAATGTCAATGCTGCAGAATTGCTTCATACATACACTTACTGGAGATGAATATGGAAGATTTGCTTCCTGCATAATATACTGCTTTTGAAATTGTTTTGCAATGTCCCATATATTTTTCTGTGGACCCTTTCTTAAAAGAGTAGCTCCGTAAATACATCCCAAGTCTCGTCCTGACCATTAGCTCCCCCAAAGTGGTACAATAAATTCCCATCCCTCCATTTCTTTCCAACTATTTGCACTTTTTGCTGTGCTTCTGGCTTGAAATAATTTTTTATCCTGTTTTCACTTTTCCCATGCTACCCTGCACAGCTCAATAGCAAACCTTTCTTGTCCAGTTCTTCTGCTATGTCCTGTATAGTGTGTCCTCATCCTTCCTATACAGTGTGTTCTCATGATTTTGGTGTGCCTGGCAGCTAAGTCTTTCCCTCCCTTTTACATTAGGGGCTACAGTTGCCCCAGACATAATTTTAGGTGTTTTTGTGTGTGCGTTTTGTTTGTTTATTTATTTGTTTGGGTTTTTTTAACACCACATCTGCAGTATTATTTTGTGGTTAAGGGTCTCTGTTGATGAAAAAGACTGTGCAGAAAAAAAATTATTAGTAACATGTGAGCAACAAACTTGCGCTACTACACTGAGGAGTGGGTGCGTTTTATGAGGTGCTGCAAAGGCTTATGCATTACATGCATTTCACATTGTATTTTAACTTCCACCTCTGCTGGGAGCCCTGGTCATGCAATGGATTTTGTTTTCCTCCTCTTTCGATGCATGAGCAGAGTTTGAAATAATTTCCTGGAGCAGACTTAGTTCATTTCTGATATGCACAATGCATGTTTGATCTGTTGTTGCACTCACAGCCTTTGACCCCAATAACCTACAAACCTATAGAAAAATAATAGGTCTGTGGAGGCCCATGATCTCACAGAACAGAGCTAAAGGATGGAAACTGTCAGGAGAGCATCTCACTCTCATAAAATCACTTTTCTGTGTCTGGGCACTCTCCACAGATGATGCTGTCTTTAGCAGGGGAAGTAGAAAAGAGAATGAAAAATTAGTCGGATTTTTATTGATAAAAGTCTATTTTCGAGAGCTTGTCCCAATGATATGGCATCTGTAGTATTGTCCCCTTTTAACAGGCTTGATGGAGACTGGTTCCTGTGTCCTCATTTCTTTGTCATAGTGAATGGGTGGCAGTTCAGATTTTACCTGAACCAGCCCTGTTCCCAGTCCCTTTCCTCCTGTTCCCCTCCGGGGTCAGATTACCCTTTTGCCACTTTTAAGTCCTCAGAGAATTGTTCTCATCTTTAGGCCTTGGCTGCAAACAGTGCAGGTTATACATAAATTGTAACGAGAACCACAGAAGTTTGCTCAGGGTAATACAAATGTAAAATTCAATAGGTCATGAGACACCAAAAACGCTTACAAAAAACCTTTGAGAGTTGCCCACTTGTCTGGAGTTTCTACCAATAAAGGATGGCTTAAATCCCCTATTCCTTTTCAAGCTGATTACTCAGTAAAATCTGTTAACACTTTGCTGTGCTTTGCATTAGGGAGCCTGAGCGCCAGGCTTTGTCACATCTGGAACTTCATATACTGTCCAGCAAATTCTTTTCTTCACAGTGAAAACTGAGCTAAAAATTTCCTTTCGAGAGCTGAGTGTACTGGAGAGTATGATATAATTCTGAGGTGAACTGATAATGATAGCAGGTGGCATTACGTAGGAAAATGTGAAAAACTGAAAATCACTAGGATCTGTAAGTATAAGCTGTGAGAAATCTGAAAGATAATAAGCATAAAACTGAAAGTTGCACTGAGGCCAGTATTCGTTTCTCCAAATTGAGTCATATATGGTTTTAGAAATGCCTGAAAATAACAAATATAGTATGTTGATGAGAAATTAGAATATCACTAAAAGCAATCTGGATTTTCTAAAAAGCAAGGTGAACCTAATAGTGAGAAAAGCAGATCTGTAGGGACAGACCCAGTGATTTGACATTGGCTTCAATGAGATCTGAAGCTATTTCTTGTTCTATAATTGGAGCAATTGAAACCAATTGTGGTACCAATACAGTGCCCTTGTCTTCCTCTGCTTCCTCAACTCCAGTGATGGGTGTCCAGCATTCCAGGCCATGGTTATTTGCAGAGTCCTGGTAATTTCAGCCCCTCCAAGATGCTCACAGTTTCTTTTGAGACAAAAAAAATAAGTCAACAAGCAGCCATGCATTCCAGGTCTTAGTGTGTTTGGTGCACAATTGATTCTGTTTAGATGCCACGATAGTGTTTTGCTCCTTTAGCCCTCCGAGTAGTATGCATTTAATGTCTCCACTCTTGCTAAGCAGGAGCTGGAAGAATCCACTAGACTCAAACATTTGACCCAAAAACCTACTGAACTCAATTGGTTTTGACTGCTGGTTACTCCAAGTAGGATTGCTAGTTGCGCTCCAGCTCTTACTCACCATGTTGATGCAGTATAGAGCACATACTCCCTTCTGTAAGATCAGAACATCTGGCATTTCTTCTGAGACTGCAGGGAAATAAAATCAAAACAATATGTAAATATGATGATTTATTGGGTGAGGTACTGACCATCACCTCCCTCATGGAGGGATATGAGAAGGTTTGGATTTAGCTTGGCATCTCAAAATCGGGATTTTTATCTAGTGTTCCTCTAAGTATCTGAGTCTTAAAAAAGGCTCTGTGTTGTTTCTCTTTCCTTGTGATCTCAATGAACTTAAAATCCTGCTATGAAGAAAACAAGGGAAAAAAAAAAAAGCAAGACGATTTTATGTTTCCCTGGGATAGTGTATTTAAACAGTTGCATTTCTAGACTGAATTTTCCAGTGATATGCTCCACTGGAGTACCTGAAGTTCCACATTCTGAGAAGCTGAAATAAAAAGCTGAAGACTGCATATAGACATTATTTTTGCCCGTTAAGTCACTGATTTTTCCACATTAATGACAGGATAAAAGATATCGGGCTTCAATTCAGATTATGACAGTGTCTAATGTCTTTTCCACATACAACTTAAAACTAGGAGAAGACTTCCTCTCTCATTTTCATGGGAATTTTGTGAATTCCAATATGTATATTTTTCCAGCTGTAGTATTTTATTTGCAATTGGAAATTGCCAGTTGAAATATCACCTTTCCTATGGAAAAGTTGCTAATACTAAATCTTAGAAACATAAGTTTATTTCAAGTACTCACATTAGATGGTCTCTACACGTAAAGCAGTGTCCTGTAACATTCTGGAATCATTCTCCATATAGGTGTCAACACCTGGATCTTGGCTTGTTTACCCATATAGAAATCCACTGCTACAAAGTTGAAGTACAGTGGAGAGTGGGTTACAACTTTAGTCTAAGGTCATTTGAGGTAAACCTTTTCTTTGTAAATCCGTCTTCTGACAAAACCAGGCTTGTTCAAGGATCTGCCTGGTTTTCTTGGGAGGGACTGAATAAAAGCAGCTACTGCAATATTCACAGGGTTGATTTTTTATCTTCAGTCCAAAAACTGCATCTGGGGAGGCAGAGAACAAGGAAAAATCATGGCTTATGTGGTACACTATATACTACATGTACTACTTGCACTAACTTTCCTCCTGTAGAAAAAAATTTGCTACTACCTACAAAGAGTAACTTAGCATCTTGCCACTCCAGTGGATCTAAAAGTGTGAGATTCTTGAGATTTGGCCTCTCCTGTGCTTCCATTGTGGGTTTTTCACCTCCTCCAGCTCCTCTTGTCCCGCAAAAGTAGCTCAGCCTTGCCATATTTCCTGGCCAGAAGCCTCTGATTAGGCTGGCAAAGAAGGGATGTTTCTTCCCAGTTGCCAAGCTGCTCGGCTGGTCCAGCCTTGGCTCCTCACAGCTTTGAAGTCTAGCAGGTTTCAGAGTTGGTGCAGCCCACCATGACATTGGGTATTGCCACCAGACACAGGAGTATCAGGCCAAAAGCAGTTTGGTTCCTAAGCTGCCTGATGCAGGGATCCAGCTTCTCACAAGGGTGAAACAGGAGTGTGTGCACTACTACCACCATAGGAACTGTACTTCTGCCAAAACAGTGGTAGCCATGTGTCACCTGCTGAGCTAAGCAGTGAAGGGTGCAGTGCGGAAGTGCTGCTGTATAAGACATACTGGATGGTCTTAAGCATTAATGTGATCCTGGTAAGCAGTAAAAGGCAATAGGCTCAATGAAGTGGAAGGACAGTCTTGGTTTAACCAGAAGAACTAGTCTGAAGCTTTTGTGACTGCTCAGTGGGAGTGCAGTTTTCCTTCGGGTTCAGGCTGAGTTATTTGGTTGCATTCAGCAGACCAGATGTTGTCAGATGTGCTCTGCCTTCATCTGAGAGTCGATAACTTCAATAAGTTGAGGGCTTTGGACGTTGGATGTCTTGACACTAATATACATTGTCGAAGAAGGGCACAGTGAGAAACTCTAGTGACAGAGGTAGGAAAAATAATGTCAGATTTACTGGTTTAGGTCTGTTCCAGCACAGTTTCCATCTATGACTTCTCCGGATGGCAAATATTTCTTGCTTGTTCAGTGCAGCATGTATGTGCAGCAAGTATATGTCTATGCTGCATATTCATATAGCCATATATGAATATGCATATATATGTATATATGCAGCAGCTTTGACCACACTTGTTCAAGCTTCAAATTTTGTAAGCATGCGCAGCACAGCCTCTCCAAAGGTTCTTTTGCCTTTTCCTGAAGTTTAGCCGAGTGTGCATACAGAGCAGAAGAATCTGACAGAATTTTGTCACCACCAACTGTAGCTGCTAAATGCAACATCAGACTTAGTAGGTAATTTGTACCTATCCGTTTTCATTCTGATTGCCACGTGCACACACAAGTCCTGAACAGAAAGGTTTAGGTTAGTCTTTGAAGACTGTACATCACTTACTTTTCTCCCTCTCAGTTTCATTACTAAAGGGCCATTTACCATGAAGTTACAATTTCACCAGTTACCCTCAGCAAGGATAATCAACTTTCCCCACCCCGCCTCCTTGTGCCCACATACGAAAAAAAAACAAACCCAAGTGGGCACTTCTTTTTGCCCATTAAGCTGTCCAGTCATACTTTGTTTGTTAATCTTTGTGCTGTTGCTGGTGTCTGTTTAAATATTTTGGAATTTTACATGATCAGCAACTTGGACAAGATCTAACGGACTCCAAAAGGATTATATTAAATGCTAAGAATAAGATAATATGTCATTTAAACAAACAAAGAAGACCATTTTAGAGACCTTTTGCTATGACATAAAACATCTTTTACTATTTTGGGAAGAAAAGCAATCCCTAAACATAAGACTTTAAAAAAAGATAATATAAAACTCCAGAATAAATTCACCCCTCCTATTGGAAACAGTATCTGTCTTTATTCAAGCTAGACAATTTCATAAGTCATCTTTATTTTTTGAAAAAGACATCCTAGAATGGCTGGCAAATCTGGTGATCCGATGGAAAGAATTTCTGGATGTTCAGCCAGTCTGATCCACATTTTGACTTTTCATGCATGTGAATAAAAACTGGTTTCCCCCCCCATTACTCCAGTCTGCTATTACAATCATTTCATAAAGATCTGGTTACATGCTCACAGCAAAGTCATCAATGTATTGGAAGAAACTGACAAAGAAAACTATTTCTGTTTATGCAAAACTTCTGGAGGTGCGGTACAGGTGATTTGCTGTTTAATTATGCAGCTTGCCATGGATCCAAGTCAGCAGTCCAACACTGCAACAAAAAAGTCTCACTAATGGCTGTTACTGTTAGCCTGAAAGAGCAAATAACTCCAGTCTAACTAACTTGTTTCTAGAAGATCAGGGAAGTACATCCCCCTATTAGACAGCTCAGGGAATAGTGGATGTGTTGAATGGTCTAACTAAAAGGTAGAAAGATAACACATGCTCTTCTAAAGACATTTCTGAAATTGCGTCTTCAGGTGAGCTTTTAGGAGATGTGTTGGGTGTGATGCTTAGGGTGGGAAGATGGTTTCATTTAAGCAGTGTTTCACTGTGTTCTCACCTCTGGAAATACACACATTTTGGGGTTTTTTTCAGAAGTCTTTGAACCAGCAGGGCTCATGATTCAACACACGAACCTGAAATTTCTGGCACCATCATAGTTAGTGACTCTCCTTGTGATGACTTCTCTGCTAGCTTCTGACTTACCTTGCTGAAAGATCTGTGAGCCGGCTGCAGTGTAATAAAATAACCAGTCACTTACTTAATGAACTGCACAGTATCTTGATGAAAATAATCATACTGTCTCAACTTATTTTCCCCAACCTTTTGAGGTGTAATTGTATGAGTTTGAGGTAGCTGATCCTGTCAGACTCAAGAATAAAGCTGTTACTTACAACTTGGATATCACATCCGGGCTACAAAGAAGAGCTTGACCCTTTTGGCAGATGAAGGTGGCGTGGAGAAATAGACAGAGAAGCAGAAGATGTTCCTTGATGCCCAACTGTGGCTCCTTACTGAAGCTGATGGAAAATCCTTGATGCTGAGAGGACTGGCAAGTTGGATACCGTGGGTGTACCACACCTCAGCCACATTGACACTGTCTGATGAAGGCAGTGGATGAATGCAAACATTTGTATGTTCAATCTCCATTACCGTGTGTGGTTTTCCTGCTTTGGGCCTGCAGCTCTCTCCTCATCAAGATTAAAATGCTGCTGACTTTCCACTTCGGACTTCTTTTTCCAGTTCTGCCTTATTTTTCCAATTCTGACTTATTTTTCCACTTGGCCTCTTCAAAACACTACTTAAAGGTCTTTCGTCCAGGTCATGCACCTTGGATTATATTTCAGAAAAAAATAATGACTCGGTGATGTCCAATCCCAGGTCTCAAAAAACCTTCTCCCATGGGTCCTGTCTTTCTCCCTTCAGTGCTAAGAGCACCTCTCCACTATGCACCCTGATATATGTAGTTATACAATCTGTCTTAGTGTAACCACACTAGTACACAACTGGGCATCAGCCAAGTCCTCACATTAAAGGAGAGAAATTGTTAGTTAACAGAAAAAACATGAAGACAATCTTGCTTCCGGCATGTGGACCTGCATCTCGGCTGCGAAGGAACTGACCCAAAAGATGTCTGAGTCAGCTGAAAAGCATATCTCTTTCTCAAGCACTCCAACTCAAGATCTCAGCTTTTAGGAGTCAGCCTTTTTCTGCTCAACAGAAAAGGTACCAGTGGAACTCACCATGTGCAACCCTGTAGTTCTTCCTGAGTGACGAGGTGGAGGGTATGATGAAGTGGGATGGGGATCCTACATGCAGACTAGAAGCTTGGGTACAGGAACTGCAAGGAAAAACAATAGCAAAAAGTCATCCATCCAGGGAAATTACTGCTTCAGTGTGTGTTGCACAGAGCTGATGGTAGTTTTGATCTTGATGAAGGGACTTCTGTTTTGCAGTTACAACAAGCAAGTAATGAAGACTCTGACCAGGACTAGTGGGGCCCTGCCTTCAGCCAGGGTGAGGAAAGGGATAACCTGGTTTACTGAACTGTGTGGATCCAATGGCCTGGCACATGAGTCCCACAGAGGCATAAAGCTCTAGTGGACCCTGGTGCATAGTGACATCAGATTGAAAAAGGCAGAATCCAGTTGTATTTCTGGAGTGACGGGATGCTTCCGAAACCTGTCTGTGTTGGAAACTAAGGTAAGCTTAAGTGATAATGAGCAGTAAAAACACTCCATCATGACTGGCCTAAAGGCTCCATACATCCTCTGCATAGACTACCTCAGGAGAGGGTACTTCAAAGACCCAGAACTGTACCAGAGGGCTTTTGGTAGAGCTCCCCTGAGTATGGAGAGGATGAAACATCTGTCTAGCTTGCTTGGTCTTTCAGAAGATCCCTCTGTGGTGGAGTTGCCAGGGCTTAAACAATAGCAGGTACTGATTGCTATCATGACAGTTCACTGGTGACAGTATCTTATCAATTGAGACTCCTAGGTTCCCACTGTAAACTGATTTGACCTCTGGAGAGTGAAGAAGTGACCAGGAAAACTCATTCACCCTTTAATAGTTCCAGATAGCCAGTGCAAAAATCTAATGGAGAGAGGATCCTAACAGTGGACTATAGAAGGCTGAACAAAGTCACACCACTGCTGAGTGCTGCTATACCAGACATAGTAGAGGGCCAACCACTTCCTGGACTTTATCAAAAGGAGCATGGCCAGCAGGCTGAGGGTGGTGATTCTGTCTCTCTACTCTGCTCTCATGATACCCCAGCTGGAGTACTGTGTCCACCTCTGGGGTCCTCAGCACAATAAAGACATGGACCTGTTGGAGTGGGTCCAGAGGAGGGGCATGAAGGTGATCAGAGAGCTGAAACACCTCTTCTATGAAGACAGGCTGAGAGAGTTGGGATTGCTCAGCCTGGAGAAGAGAAGGCTATGGAGAAAATTTAGAGCAGCCTTCCAGTTCCTATAGGGATCCTATTAGAAAGACAGGGACAAAATTTTCTTGACCTTAATAACTAGAGTATTAAAAATAGCTAGAAACAGCAGCTTTGAACAGGATAGATTTGAACTCAGGTGTAAGGATATGTGTGGAGAAAGTGGTGTTCCTAAGTAGGACTTATGTTTACAGGTAATGCATGTCTGACATACCCCAGTGGGCTGTGGGAGTAGTAAAAAGGATTGCAATGAGATGGGTTTGACTTCCCGCTCCTTTGTACACCACGAGTGTATGTGCCATGGATTTAGACATGCAGAACCTTGTCTTAACTGCAGTGAGCTGTGCAGACTGAAGAGTATGTCTTGTGCACCTGGAATTAAAGGCGACAATCCTCTCCTTCTATAGAACAGATTTCTAGTTGCTGCAAAAGACATGGGTGGGAGAATACAAATAAGCAGTTTCCTAATGAAGACAGTTGGTTATGTAAAGTTCTGCACAGCAGCCAAAACACAAGCCTGTTGATTTTAATTTTTTGCACAGATGGGCTCTGAAGTTGAACACCTGCCACCACCTATCATGGGGGACATTAGTCTACCAGACAAATTTCTTTGACAACATCTTTGTTGAGGGGAAAACAACTTTCTGGTAGCCTCTTTCCCAGTCTTATGTTTTAGTTCATGGACATTAGCAGAGCCAAGATGGTTTTGAAGACTTTCCTGGTTTCCTCTGTTTCATGCAGTCTTTTCAAGGAATCCCAATGTGAAGTTACTGCTTGTTTGGAAGCAAAAATGAAAATATAGAAATTCAGACTCCCTTCCAATTATGTTCCCTTCTCACTGAGTGCCTGTATAGCTTCATGCTTCATTTGCAGTCCCCCAGGGAATAGGAGTGTGAGCAAGGATGCAGATGACATGTTACTTGTTTTGCTGAAGGACTCCTCTTGTCAGCTGTGAGCCTGAAATGGGGATTCCCTGGACAGCTTCAGTGGGAAGCACATGGAGCAGTGAGACTCTGACTGCAGCATGTATTTGAGAGCAAGAATCATGATGAAAGCACTGAATGACGCATTGTCAAAGGTTTGCAGTCATACTGCTTATTGCCACTGCAGTGAAATGAGTCTTGGAAGAAAAAACTCAAGCAGCTCAGACTTTAACAGTTACTGCACTGTGCTGCCTCCTGGCATTTTCAGTTATCTCCTTGAAGTTTGCAAAGTATCTTCCAATTAGCTGCAATGTAACTACTCTGAGAATTAAAGTACACTTAGTAGAGCCATTGAGTAATGATGCGTAGGATGTGGCGTGCCAGTAGCATAACTTCTTTGCAGACACCTACCTAAGAGCGTTAGAGAGCCAGACACAGCAGTTTTCCAGTCCCTTTCCCCATGCAAATGATGTAAAAAGAGAGTGCAGAGGCAACCCAGTACTTTCCACTAGGACAGGTGAGAGCAGGGAGAGGACACAGAGCTGGAGGTTTCTGTGTGGCTCCTCTTTGTGCAGCTGGTACCAGAAATTTAACTTCTGGGTAGCTAAAATGAAGTGAAATGAGTTTAGTCCTCTTATGTTTTTCATAGGTTTATCTTGGGACTGCATGGACAGTAAATAACTTGTACTTGCCTACACGGGCAACTGATTTGTGCTAATCAGTATCTTAATTTCTGATTCATATCTGGTTTTTCTTTGGCTAACCTGCCATAAAATATTTCGGGGTTTTTAGCGTAAAGCTGGACTTTTTTATTTGCTGTCTCCAAAGACTGTTTTCAATTCTTAGAATACTTTGGCTCCTTACTTCATACAGAAATAAGTACCCAGCTCTTGTGCATCATGACGATATCTCCCTGCAGATACATATTGACCTCCAGCCTTACTTTGGCAGCTCTAATGACATTTCAGTTTGCATACTGATGTTCTGCTGAATAGGGATGCATTCCTGACCTGGGACAGAGAAAAAGAGGAGTGTGTAGTGGATGCAATGAGCAGTTGATCCTGTCAGGTTATGATTGAAAGAATAGTGCAGATCGGGAGTTAACCTACCAGAATGCAGCAACTGCATGGGTTTGTTATCCTTCTTCCCCCTACAGTGCTTGAATCAGCCCTTGTTAGACTCTGACAGTCTGAAGGTGTATCTGTGCTGGGGGAGAGAAGCTTACTCCACCTGCCTGGGCTCTGGGAGAACAGGCACAGGGGAGACGGGAAGGGTGAAGGTTGGCATGTCATCATGCTGTGGGGTGCAGATGTACAGCTCCAGTAGCTGTGCTCTGCACTGCCATGTGCAATGCCTGTGTGCAGATATCACACTGTATTATGTTGATTTGTAACTACTCTACGTGTTTTAAAAGTTTCTGGTTTTCTTTTTTCCCCTCCAAGTACTACACTGTGAAATCATGGTACAGGACAAGTAAAACAGAAGAGTTCACATTGTCTTCCTATAGAAATAAAATCAACTAAACAGTACCTCATTGGTAAGAAATAAATAGCAGCCTGTGTCTTGCATTGGCTATTCCTATAAATGATTTTTTCCTGAAGGAATACAGATACAAGATACTGTATTTCCAACAGGTAGAATAAATTGAAAAGACAAGGGGCCTCACAAGATCATGATGGTAAGTCACCTCTCTTTAAACTGTGGGGACTTCAGCTCCTGTGGCCATTAATCAGTGCAGTGATGGCACTCCATTGGCTGATGTAATGAGTCCAAGCCATCCAGTATTTAGAGAACAAAACTGCAGTTTATGTTGTCTCTGGATCATCTAAACAGATGCTAAACACTAGCATGACCAGTGTTCCACTGCCTGTTGGATGGGGCTGTCCTCTGCTGACCGCAGTCAGACTGCTAGAGTGACTTAAGGTACGGAGCACATTGCAGGATTCTAATCCAGCCAGTTGCAGAAGTCAGACCTAGATCCACGCAAAGAGTTTAAGAGCTCCAAAGCCAGCAGAAATGAGAAACATTTCCCCAGACTGATGTCTGTTTGCAGAGGAACAGTAAGGAATTCAGTAACAACCCATGAGTATAATTCTGATTTTAAGAGTCCATGACACTTTTTGAAGGTCAGTGGGTATAGCAATCATTGCATTGGATATCTTTTGATTGCTTACTGTAATTTGATAGATATTCAAGCAATAATCAATGCAAACAGGAGGTGACATAAAGTTTGACTCTCTTCAAGCTTAATAATATGCTGAATTTTCTGCTGTCATAGTCCTGCATGTTTTGTTCAGCATGTGAGCAGATGGTTCCCAATGTGAAGGCTACAGGCCAATCCCTGGATGATATATTGAATTGAAACCCTGGCCAGGAGTTTGGGGCATTCCTGTGAAGTTGCCCTTCCCTTTCGGACTTATCAGAATAGGTTTGTGTCAGGCCTTGGACTCATGGAACAGTGTTTTGGAAGAGAGCTGAATCATGCAAGGGGTGCAATACCCAGGTGAGTAATGGAGTAATGGGACTACTGAGTATGGTAAGAAACACCACCCTCTGAGGGCACCAGAACAGCCGTGCCTGTCAACTATTGCTGTTCACTAGGGTGGCACACACAAAACCAGAAATGAAAGTCATGTCATACTTGTGTGTAGTGGCCTTGGATTTCTTCCACCAGCCCACAGATTCAGGAATTTCTTGGGTTATGGTAATATAAGTATTCTAATATTGATTTTATTTGGCAGAGACATACTAGTAACACAAGCAGCTCAAATTTCTTCCCTAGTTAGAAGTCCATTTAGTGTCTGATCAATGAACATAATGGAAAAATTGCAGTTTGATACAGACTTCAGTTAAAACCCAGGATCTAGGTGGAAATGCAAATTGTGTGAGAACCCTGGAAGCAGAACTTGTGTATACAGTCAATCTGAAATGGAAACAGTAGAAGTGTGGCTCAGCAAGTAAATCAGTAAAGCGAGATGAGTAAATAAGATGTTTTAAAAGACACATGGAATACAAACAGTACAGTAGGGGAGTACCAGAAGAGCAAAAGCAATGAGACAAATCTGTATGTCTTTGGAGGTGTCAAGCAGGAATAACATCATTGCTCTTTTAGGTATAGTAAATACCATTTTTCTACAGGTTGTATGAAATTGAAAAGGCAGGACAGAAAAGGAACAGATTTTCATTGTCCCAGCCTGTTGATGTTGACTTAGATTCAGGTATGGTCAGCCGGCTTTTGTTAAAAGTTCCATTTTTTCATAAAAAAGCCCCAACAATATGTACGTGTCTAGCAGTAGCTCCTTCCTTGAAAAGTGAGATTCTTAGTCAGAGCACAACTGCTTTTGTTTCCCTTGGCCTCCATAGACATTGATGGGATGGTGCCATCAGTGAGTCAGAAAGCTCTAAGATATAGTTTGGAGTTAATGTCTGTGTTGTTTAATGTATATATTACTATAATTGGTTCCGTTTTTTAGAAAAAGGTTCTTACACTTTTTGTAGTCTAAGAGAGCGTGACTAGGGTGATTAAATAGCTTGAATGGGAGTTTGTACATCTGTGCTACAATGTCTTGCAACATCCTGAAAAAGTCCCCTTCTTCTGCAGGGCACAGCCTGCCTCTTCAGTCCACTGCAGAGCATTGTCTGGAAGAGATGGTTGCCTAAGGGTAGGACAGGACCTGTGCCAAAGAGGAAGAAGCTGGTCCAGAGAGCTCTTGCACAGTGCACTGGGGCTGAGGCCGGTCCCATGACAGCAGACAGCAGTGGGAAAGAAAGCTGGAGTGCAGGACCCTGAGAACATAGCCCATGAATCCCGCCCATGGGACAAACAGCAGACCCTCCGCAGCCAAACCCAACAGACTGTGGGACTGCAGATTGTCTTGACAACAGATGGATATACATGTTTGCCCTCCGTCTGAAGTCTGGTCACAGTCCTTGTCAAATCCCCCAAAATGTTGCCTTCTGCCAGCAAGCATTACTACTGTTTTATCTGGATCGAACCAAGAGTATCAGACTTTCATCCAGACACTGGGGGCCACTCTGGATTTACACTGGAACAGCACCAATGTTACTGAGGTCACAGTCTGGCTGTGGGTGAACAGAAACAGAAATAGCTGCATATCATGAAAAGGAGACAAAGGAATTTGTCATGAACTGTGATGTGACAGGAAAACTAAGAAGGTTCATGAGAGTAGATGGACTCAAAATGTCTTTTTTCTTTTTTTTAGAGCACCTTCATGACATATAATTTGATACATAAAATACGTATTTATTTGTCTTTATTATTCGAGCCATTATACATAATGAAAAGAAGGAGCTTAAGTTTTCTAAATTGAAAACCTGCATAAATCCAGCTTTTTTGGAGAATATAACAACACCAGTGTCTGTCTTCAACTTCCCTGAAGGTCTACAGGGTAAAAGGATGGCATGGTCCAGCTAATAAAAAACATGTGTGTCAGAGTAGAACCTATAGACTGAATATCTCAGGGCCTGTGTACTTCAAGCCAGGACTAGAAATATACTATTTATATTTCTACAGGGTAAATGCAAATAAAGCTACTCATTGTCAAGGATTTCTCAGTTTAACTCCAGGCCTCTCAGAGTAAGACATCTTCCCCCCAAGTGGAAATTAGAAACGAAGGTAAAATTAGGGCTTAAGGTTTATTTTAAGAAAGAAAAATAGCACAAAGACAGATAAGTAAAAGCTCTCAAATGCAGAGAGACAGTTTTTGAAATTAATCCAAAAATAAGAACAGATTAGATTGTATTACTCTGCCAGAGGGACAAGTTCATCTGTTGTTGGACAAAGAACTCAATTCATTAAAAATTACTTATGTGGATACTGATATTTTTGATATTTCACCCTCTACACTGGAGTCAAGGTGGTGATTTTCTATCTGATTTAAATTAGAAAAAGATGCTTTTATGTCTGCATAGAAAATATATGAGAAAGGTAAATTAAAACATAAAGCAAATAGCCTTTCATATTGAATTAGAATGCTTCAGCCAGATACCCAGAGGATCATCAGTAACAATGCTTGAGTGGGAATGAGTCTGGTTCAGAAGTGGCTTTTTCTTCCATATTCTTGTGCTTGCAAATCACTGTCCTTTCCTTTATAAGCCAAGGCAAGAGAATTGTGAGAATGAGAGGCTCATGTCTGTTTTGAAAAAAACTCTGTCTTCCAGATAAGTCCTTGTGATAGAGTAGATCAGCATGGATAGCCTGGGAAGTTATTGCAGTAAGAACAGGAGGCAGTACCTCCTCTGCGGGCTTCATTTCTGCTTACTCGTGGACTGCTATGCTGGCTCCACCAATAAAGCTGCCTGCAAGGGAGAGTTCGTCTGTGGAGTGCAGGTGGGAGCAGACAGAGGTCAGTGAGCACCAGGGAGTGTAAGATGTTGTTCTAGGCACTGCTCTAGGTTGAAGTCAGTCGAGTGGACTGCAAAGCTCTTTGTAAATGCATACCTTATGATATCTCCAGTCTTTCTGATGGCCAGCATTTTTTTTAGGTGTGCCAAACCATGTCTTCCTTTCTCTTTTTTGTTAGTGGCAGCAACTGGAAGGAATATCACTACCTGGGTACTGTCCTGTTTAACACCTTTATGAATGAACTGGAGGAGACCTACACTTGAAACACGTGATTCATAGAGATAGATTTGATGAAACTGGTTTTAACTGCAAACTCCCTGCGTACCATCCACTCCTCTGCCTTTGTCTTTGAATTTCTCAGGACCCAGAGTCGTTTTTGAGTCAGATTCTCAACAGAAATGCCGTCATGTGTCTAAACTGAAGGTATTCAAAAAATAACACTGGGTTGTGACCTCACTGTAGGGACACAAGCATTTCAAAGATCTGTGTTTTCAACATGTTCTCTATACTTTAGAATTTGTTTGGCAGATGAAATCTAAAGTTATACTAATAGACTTGCAAGTCCCTGCCCAACTACTCATGACCTGTTCCCTCTCCTAATAGAGATTCTCAGAACATACCTACAGGAAAAGTCTTCACATAAAAAGCAGGAGGCAGAAGTAGCTCTATTGAGAAGTGCCACAGGCCCTTCCCAGAAGTGTATGTCATACTAAATTTTCTAAACATAACCGTAATAAAAATGATAGGAAAAAAAAAAAGATAATAGTGAAGGTAAGCATAACCAAAGAAACCTACAGAACATACTGCTGTGTTTTCTGTTCATCTTTGTAAAACCTGAAGATCAGTACCACCACATTTTTAGGATTTATAATGACATTCAGACATAGATCAGTACTCTTCTCTCCTCTGAGATCCTTTTCTTCCTACAAAATTACTCTCTTTCAGAAGCATTCTTTCAACATGGTGCTTCTGATACTAGCCCTTTAAATGAAGTGGTAACACCTGGAGGTGTTACAGCTAATTGCAGTTTACTCCCATCACTTCTTACAGCTGGCTGCCCTCCTTGCCCTTATGTCCTCCCCATCTGCTTCCTGGATCTCTGGGCATGAAGCCTGTTCCTGTAAGTCTTTTTGAAATAGGATCTTATATCATGTGCTTTGGTCAGTAATGTTGTGTCCCTTTAGGAAACTTAATATACATATAATCCATACAACTACAGGTGCAAAGGTATGAGTATTAAAAGCCTTTCCTCAGCCTGTGATGATGTAAGGTGTATTAACTACTGAGTTTTGTAAACTGACCATGTCATTTACCTGTAGGCAAGGAGGTATAAACAGTCTATGAAATGGGAAGATGTGAGTTAGCTGAAGTGACGCAGTTATTAAAGGTTTGTGTAGACATAGAGGGAAAATAGAGTTTTCCTTCAGGTGGATGGAGGATAGCAGTTCAAGGTGAATGCAGAATGCAAACAGAGTCTGTAAGGTTTTGTGGTTATTTTGAGGCTATGGAAAAATATAGCCTGCTGTTGCAGTTAAACGTTTTGAGGAAGGCAGTGAAAGGTAAAAAACAACTACATGAAGAAAATAATTTTGTAAGCAATAGGAATTCTAATAATGAAATTCTGTCAAAGTGACTGTTTCAAGAAGAAAAAAAAACCTTTTCCAAATGTATTGAACAGATCAGTGACTGGAAAACTACCAATATGGTGAAAAGAACACCTCTGGTGGGCAAGAAGCTAAGGAATGCGGAAAAAAAAGTCTTATTTTCCAGTCACTGTTCTTAAACTTTGTAATGAGAAATATATATATTTGCTGATTCAGATTGTCTGTGAAATATACTGATAGCTTTTGATTGCTAGAATAAATGCCTGATGAGACTTTGGCAGTAGGAGCTGGGGCTGAATGAGAATCCCTGTTCAGTGTGTCAAAGAAGGTTTAGGCAGTCCAGTCATCAAAGTGGACTGTCTGCCTGGTAAAATATCTCAACCAAAACTGCCAAGTAGAGATACTTCTTGTTTCCCTTGGGATTAGTCTCTCACCTTGCAGAAATCAATCACTGCTTCACAGGATCAGGCTCTAAGTGTCCCAGTGGTAGGTAAAACTATAACTGAAAATGCAGTTCCTGTTTGATGAAAAATAAATGCCATCCTGCTGAGAGCAGCTACAGCCTTGGAGTCAGCAGCACTCGGAAAGAATGAATTACCTTAATAGCTCTCTTGATATATCAAGCAATTTAGGAACTCCTGGGGATTAATTTAGAACAGAAGCTTCTCTGAGAGGCACTGGCACTTTCTCTGTCTTGGCTGTACCTGTTACACCAAAATGCAACCAGTGCCATCAGTTTTAGGTCTGGAAAATAGTTTTCTTGCAGTTCATGGGATCTGCAAGGGTGTTTGAACCTAGCTAGATGAAAGACCTGGACTAAGGTATTCAGAAGAAAAAATGGATTCCATTAAGTAAACTGTGCCCAAAATTTTTGTGTTCTATCCATTAATTGCTAAGTAATAATAACATCTGTGGTAAGGATGTATTATT
Source organism: Grallaria varia (assembly GCA_013396735.1). Taxonomy (NCBI): domain Eukaryota; kingdom Metazoa; phylum Chordata; class Aves; order Passeriformes; family Formicariidae; genus Grallaria; species Grallaria varia. The sequence goes on from VWZG01013125.1 coordinate 228,235, forward strand.
TTACCCAGTTTCCAGTCAGAGAGCTCAAATTTTTTCCTAATTCTCAGTGCTGACTTCTGCCATTTGGATTCTTAAATACTGCACTGAAAAATGAATTCTCAACTGTTACGGATCTGCATTTCATAGCATGACAATTAAAGTCAAAAGTGGCTTTCTTGTACCTGCCAACAGTAAGATTTCTAAATGAAAGCTTTGTCATTTTAAATTCACAGGCTATTGGGGTGAAGAGCATTCACCAAGTCCAGCCCAAGGCTCCATGTATTACATCAATGACTTTGGCTGCAATTTTTTTTTTTTAAATCTCCTTCTTTTGTGTAACCCTCCTTCTATTGAACCAGACTGCTGCCTTGGGACACAGGATTTCCATCTACTTCAAGACATTTTGACCATTCAAGGCCACTAGAGAGATAAGGGTCAGCGTTTTTAAGCTTTCTGTATAGTTTCCCAAGAGAGTTTAGTAACAGTATCAGATGAATTCCCTGAAGTACAGGCTGCAGAACAGCAGCGTACAGTCTGGAGATGCTTTCATTAATGAAGGAATACTAGGCTTTTGGAAGATTTGTCCCAGTGAAGAATTTGGGGCTTGTAATTCAGTTCCCGGTGAGCTGGTGTATGGGCATGTCTTATCCAGGGGATCAGAACAGATAATTAGTATACTCTGTCTTGGCTGACGGATATGCCAGGATGTAGCTAAATGGGATTGCTGAAGACATGCAAGGAAATGAGCCTGCTGGAACATCTGAGTCTAGAATAACGATCCGCTGTTAAATTGCTGGTTCATGCATATTTTGAGACACAGATAAGTATAAGACACCTGGAACTTGTGCAGTGATCCAACTGGCTATCACTTTAAGCCTTTCATGTAGTTGGCATCTTGTGGACCTGGGATAATTCTAGGTCACGTGAGATGACTAATACTCACTAGTGAACACTGTTCTGTAATATTTTCTTTGACACCCCTTCTCCCTCAGTTATGTTTTCAATCTGTAATGTCACTCATGTGGGTGTCTTCTGGCTGACTGGATTTCTCTAAATTAATCCTGTTGCTGGTTGCACTAAAGTCACAGATCTTCACTGCTCTTCCCTCTGTGTATAACCAATTGTGGTGTGCTTTAAAGTTATCAAGCTTCACAGTTCCTTTCTCTGGCTTCCTTCAGTCTTTCAAAAATTACCTTATTTATATTTGCCAAGCAAGTGAAGTGTGGTGAGAGCTTAGTGAAACAGGGAAGGTTGAGTCAGCCTTATCCTCTTAAAAGTAATGTTTAAAATGGTTGTGTAAAGTTGGTCCTTTCAAACCAGACCTCTGTCTCTGTGCTCAGATACAGTAGGTGTTGAAAGAAGTTTTCACTTCCATTTTACATCAAAATAATGTCATTGAAGCTACTAAGGAGTGCTATTTATTCTTTCATTGCTTTTCTACCACATGTTAAATCTATGACAATTAGAAAGTTCTGTGTGTGGAGTATGTTCCCATTTCTCACCAGATTGGTATGTGTGAACTGGTGAGAAGACTTGTAAATTCTCATTTTCTTTGTGCATAGAGATACTTTTTTACATACATTTCTTCCTCTGGGAAAGGCCTTTCTGATATCTCTGTGCACTTTAATTTCTTGATATTTCTTAATCTGATGCTGTTGGAAATCAAAGGCAGGGAAAAAAGACACACATCTAGAGATGTGAGTAAGGCTATAACTTGATGGAATTGACTTTCCTCTCTCTGGCTTCCATATTGAATCCTAAAGGAAGCTATTACTTGGAAGGTAAGGAAGGGGAGGTGCGTCTTAAAAACATTTATTATTAGATATGGAAGCTGAACACACATAATAAATTCTGAGGTCTTCTAGTGCTCCTGCCCTTGATTTCTGTAATATTTAAGTAAAAATGCTGACAGTGTTAAAAAATGAGTCATTACTAACACAGCACTGGCTAAGAGGCAGCAGACTAAGTATAGAGGCTATATTAATGTTTTCACAAATGCCACTGAACTTCATTCTGGAGTTTTAAATGTCTGTTATTTCAGACCTGAGACAGTCCTTATAGCAAAAGCTGTGATTATATCAGTGATGCTATTTAAATTGTTTGGGTGGTTTTTTGTTTTTGTTTTTTGTTTGTTTGTTTTTTGTTTGTTTTTGTTTTGTTTTGGTTTTTTTTTTGTATTTGATCAAAGTTTGGAGAAGAAGGTGGGGAGCAGCTTCTGGAAACTAAAATTCCAAGTTGGTAATTATTCTTTTTCTCCTTGAAAAGTATGCCAAATTCTTCTGTCACAGAAAATTTCTGGACTGTTTTTTATACACCATAGCTTGCAGTCCATATGTTATGGCAGAGATCCAACTGACTTCAGTAAGAGCACTACCAAGAGGGAAAGGGTGGAGTGAAAGGTTACAAGTTCAACAAGGAAAAAAAATTAAAATCAAATTGAATCGTAACATCTTAAAATAGTTATTTAGCATAAACATTTTGTCTTAATCATCCTGAATAATAATCCATTGATTCCCAGGCTCCTCTTTTATGCCCTGCTTTGGTGGACACTGTCTTATGCATATCATGGCAGAAGTTTCATCTGAGTAGTGTCACTAAGAGAGTTTTGTGAAAAATGAGGGGAAAGGCTGTATTCAAGCCACAGAAAAAGGACTGGATGCTGGAATACAGGACAAAATATATAATTTATCTCTTTTGAGTATTTTCTGCACCGTTCCCTTGTCCAGCGTCTAGGCATATGTTGAGATTCTTGGGACCGTCTTGTGCTGTGCCAAGGACCTTGTGAGTCCCTCCCAACTCAGGATATTCTTTGATACAGCTATTGTAGAGGTCAGTTTGTTGTCTGTCCATGTCTTGCACAAGAGGCAATGTTTGCACAGGGCTCCTGGATTTACCATCTGCTGCCTTCCTCCATGCTCTATGGATAGATTCAGTGCCTTTGCAAAAATAATTCAAACTGTTTGTTAAACATAGATAAATGAAAAGTTGCACCACAGGAAAAAGATAGGAGGAAAATTTGAATTTGTAGATCCATGGGCTGAAGAGCATTAAGCTTTATATCTGTTTCTGCAAATGTATGAACTAGCATTTTTTTAATTACTTTAAATAACAAGTGCTATGATCTTATTTTATCCCTTGTTAAAATGCATGGAACTTTGACTTAGAAGAAAGCATTTTCAAAGAGCAGGCTGGCCCTGTCAAGCTCTTGCTGTTCACAGCCTTCGTTTTGGGTCAGTGGGTTGTACTGCAGCATCGCTTCTTGCCAGGGGCTATGCCTGCTGCTCACTGGAGTGGAGTGCTTTCCTTCCCTTGCTTCACTTGTATTTTGTTATTTACATAGTGACTTCTCTGCTCCCCCACCCAGGGAAAACTTGAAAGAATATCTGTGTGTGTTTTGTAGTGTTTTCTTGTTTTGCTGGCTGTGACCATATGCAGGTGACAGGTACAGACTGCACCTTCTTGTACAGCAGTGTGCACAGGTGGCCAAGAAGGCCAAAGGCATCCTGGCTTGTATCCCAAACAGTGTGGCCAACAGGACTAGGGAAGTGCCCTTCTCCCTGTACTTGGCATTGATGAGGCCACACCTCATGTGCTGTGTCAAGTTCTGGACCCCTCACCACAAGAAAGACATTGAGGTTCTGGAGTGTGTCCAGAGAAGGGCAACAGAGCTGGTGAAGTCTGAAGCACAGGTCTTAGGTGGAGCAGCTGAGGAAGCTGGGGTTGTTTAACCTGGAGAAAAGGAGGCCCAGTGGGGCCCTTATCACTCTCTACAACTACCTGAAAGGATGTGGAGGCTTGTCTCTTCTCCCAAGTAGCAAGTGATAGAACAAGAGAAAATGGCCTCAAGTTGCATGAGGGGAGGTTTAGATTGGATATTAGGAAAAATTCCTTCACTGAAAGGGCTTTCAAGCATTGGAACAGGCTGCCCTGGGCAGTCAGATGGAGTCACCATCCCTGGAGGTATTTAAAAGACGTGGATGTGGTACCTGGGGACATGCTTTAGTGGTGGACTTGGCAGTGCTGGTTTAATGGTTGGACTCAATGACCTTAGAGGTCTTATCCAACCTTGATGATTCTACGATTCTGTGAAGTGAAACCCCAACATCTTTATGACAGTTAAGAAATTCAAGCATTGACACATGTTCAACAGGAGTTCTGAACTACTCATTTCTGTCTTTAACTTTGATGCTATGGCAAGCAAGCTGAATGTGCCTTGTGAACCTAGAACTGAATTCCTGCTGGTCTTGCTGGTTGTCACACCTGCCTCTTGTGTACCCACATCTAAAGAAAGCTGATTTTTTTTTTTTTTTTCCTGTTCTTACCTGGATTTGGCCAGGTAAATGTTAATATGTTAATTTCATGTTTATTCCTGGAAGCAACATAGCAAGTGAAAGGTGGATGACCTTCCTGGTCAGACTGATTTGGGTGTAGGATAAAGCTGTGTATCTGTATGGCTCCTAGTGCTGGGATGCTGTGGCCTGTTCAGGCATTGTCAATGTGACTGCAATGTACATGAGCAATGACAGTGGACACAGCGAAGGTTGTGGCCATAACCTGTTGACATGATCTAGGGCAGGCTTTGTTAAAGGGTATCAAGCTCAAAAAAATCTGTCAGGGTCAATTACTGTCAGGATCAGTTACAGGACTGATTACACCTGAGATGATGGGAAAAGAAGGGAGGAGAATAGAAGGTTAATGAGTCTCCTGTGGGTTTGGTTTTTTTTTTTTTTTCAGATCAGCAGATGTAAAATGTGCTATTAAGAAGTGAAAGGTCTGATATTCACACAGGGGCAGAGACAGGCAGGATAAAAATAGTTATGATTTGGAGAGAAACTGGGCCCTGCCCAATTTGACCTGCTGTACGCTGAAACTAGGAGTTCTCCAAGTCCTGTCCTTCCCGATGTCCCCTGAAGGGATCTGCAAGAGCCAAACTTCAGGACCAGAAGTAAGGAAGCTTCCTCTGGTAGTGTCAGGTGTGAGCAGATGTTGCTGTCTTCTGTGTGTGATCGGATGCTGAAGTTTTCTCATGGAAATGGTCTCTCTGAAGCGTTTCGTAGTAAAAGGACAATGTTTGTTCAAGTTGGAATATGTGAGAAGGACTGCTGCTAAGAAGTAATTAAACTTAGAAATCTGTGAAGTTAGTAATCTTTTTCCTTTTATTTTAATACTCTTACCTAGAGCTTAGTTTGATTTCTCTCTGTTTACACAAATATTTAGGTTAATATCTTGAAATGTACTCTTATTTGAGTTCTGCTTGCAGCTCTTGGTATAAAAAGGGTCTTTGAATTGAGGCAGACAAGTAATACATATCATGTCTTATGCTCTTGTAACAGGCTTTTCATCAAAATGTAATTAAGGGCCTACTAATAGTAAATCTGTAAAACTGTTTCATCTTTGAAGCAAAAGGAAATCACAATGGGACTGCCAGCTTTTCCTATTACAGGACTTCAAACCTTATTAAAATCTTAGGCAAATTCTACTGAGGTTAATTTCAAATCTTGCAGGGTCTGATAGATGGGATCTCTGTTATCAGTTTGTATTGCATTTTTAGCCTTCTGGTGGAGTGAATCCTGAGTTCATGGCTGAGCTCTGGTCAATTGTTTAAATAAAGCATCAGAAAATGCATCAACCAAGAATAGCACAGGGCCTAGGAAGATCTGAGAAACAGGTGTTATGGATCTGAATCTCCTCAGGCTAATAGAAGTTGCAGCCTGTGTTTTCATTTCACACCTGGATGAAGGCCCTAACCACTATGATGGTTCTGTGTCCTGGTCATGGTTCTGTATCAACTGGGATATGTGGGGATAACCCAAGTTGTAGGTGGATGGAAATTCATATGGACATGATTTTGGCTCCAGGGAGTTCAGATGTTACTGAAATACCTGCTGTTTTCCGCCTGGATGTACCTAGGTAATGCTCTGCATGTCAAAGCATTTGTGCATACCCTTCAGACAGTACAAGGATCCTGTGTGCTTTTGTACAGACTAGAACACATGTTTTAAGTACTGCAATAAACATTTTTTTTAGCAGGTCTGAATATGGCACCTTGGGACATGTTCAGCTTTCACAAAAGTGATCGGAGAAGAACCCTTCTGTATAAAATGACAACTTTGATGTGATGTCTCTGATAGTCATTGGCACCAGGAAAATGCAGGTGCTGTTTAAGGTGCATCTAATTCTGTCTGTCAGTGGGGAAAGTTTGCCCTACTAAGGTTTGGGGGAAAAAATAAAATATATATACATTTAACACCACAAGCTTTGGTTATGTTGTTTTGTTTATTTCAAGAAAATTTTTTACCAAACAGGCTGTGTTCGTGCTCTTGGGGGCTAATATTTTGTTCCAAGACTCTACAGTCTCTTCTGGCACTCTCTGCACTGGAAGGTGCTGGTAACGAAGTTGTTGTTTATTCCTTAGGAAACTGCAGTTTTCTCTTTATTTTTGCTTGCTGAGACAATAAAAATTCTGCATAAGTGCCCTAGGCCATGCAGGCATAATCCATGAACTAGGACATACAAGCTGACTTGTGTATTTCCTAGAATCCGCAGTGGTTTGTCAGCAATGTGCATGGGTCACTCACTTTCTGACTAAGCTGTAGTAGCATTTAGGTATGGAGTATGAAAGCAGAAGCCCAGGGATGTTATTCAAGCAGTGAATCTACACGTAAGAAAAATTAAATTAATTGCTGAGTGTACTGCATGAGTGTTTTGCAATCCAGGACACAACATGCCTTTATGATGTTTTGCTACCTACACAAATGCTAGCAGTTAGAAAAAACATACAGGCAGGTTAAAAATAGTATCTGGGAATTTATGACAAGGCATTTTTATTTGTTTGTTTTTTAAAAGGGTCTTGTTGTGATCAGAAAAATACACATTCTTTAAACCTCTTATTATTGCTCCGATTGTTCTGACTTACTGCTTTCTCCTCTCAATGTTTCCATGAGGTTCAGCTTCACTTCTAAAAAGGACATGCAACATTGTCATGCTTGTGCACGTTTTATTGAGGGAAAGAAACAGAATTTTGGAAGCAGGAATTGGGATAAAAAAGTGTAACTGAAAAATGCTTCTTTACTACAAATAACCTCCTTGACAAACAGAAATAATTGTTGTGGCAGGAACATAGCTCTGGAACCTGTTGGAAATACAGCAGAGCTGTGACATCCTTGTGAACTTCCTTGAGAAAAGACTTAAAGCACAGGTTAATTCTGTGCCTTTTTCAGTTCATGCCTGAATTCATGCAATGGAATTGTTCTCTATACACCTTGATAAATATGACTAGTTTTTCAGTCATATTTTTTCTATGACAGCCTAACAACGTGACCTGACATCTGTCAATGTCAGAGTGATATGCCAGTTCAAGAAACTTAAACATTGCTTGTAAGTCATACATATTATGCTAGTGAAGGATTAACTTTAAGAGAAGCAGGGTGACCAAGAGTACAACCCTTTATGGTCCAGTTTTATAGCTGGATTGTTTATTTTTTTGTTTGTTTGTTTTCTTTTAAGATGTTATATGAAACCTAGCTATCTTGTTTGATATAATTTTTCTCATTGCTTTTTCTGTCTGAAAATGAATGGAATACTCTTGCTTCATAGCATGAAATTGGAAGATGGGAATAGTGGATTCACCTACAGAGATAATTGAATAACAGGTCATCCTCCTTTCAAGGGAAGAATTTTCAAACATACTGACAGTCAGATCAGCCGACCTGCCTTAAAGCTGAGGGGATGCTCTCCTGGTAGTCTGTGCTACAGAAGCTTGCACTCGGGCTCTGCTGGGATGTGAACAGTGCAAGTGCACTGATGGTAAAATGGTCTCAGTCAGTGTATGGACTGTAACAAAGACAGAATGTCCAGATCTAAGACAGCACAGTCAGAAGCAAAAGATACTTCTACTTTAGTTTGGTCTAGGAGTCAGGTATGGTGGAAGGGAGCTCTGTCATTCATCATTAGTTTCACTGTCCCTTTGCATGGTTTTTTCTTTATTTGCTTCTGCAAATAGTGTTACGGGCTTAAGCAGTACATGTAGTCGAGTACGGTAATTTATGAGGGTAATAGTGAAAGCAAGAGCTTTATTCATTATAGACTTCAGCGCAGGTTATATGGAGCTCAGAGCAGCCGGGAAAACTCAGAAGGAAGAATTGTGAGCTATGGACCAGAAGCTGCAGGCTGTAAGGACCTATGCAGCTGAACTCATGCTGTTGATAAGGACACCTCGCACAGACTTTGGGTTGTGTTGTAGCTTACTGTTATGATTTTTTTTCTGCTCTCTGAGAATTTAGCATCCATTTTGCTCAGTAACAGAGTTTATCCAGCTGGGTGAGCCTAGGCTGCACTATGGTCTCATGTATTTCTGAGGCCATTCCATAAAGCAGGTGTGGGCAAAAGAATTGAATTTTAAAAGTGCAGATTTGAGTTTTGTTTTTTTTTTTTCCAACAGCTTTTGAATGCTTAAGAATGAACAGGAGAAAGAAAAGGTGGAGAACTTCTCTGCAGCTGTCCCCCTTTCCACTGATGTCAGAAAAGGTTTGTCCTTGAGACACCATCCTGTTTTGGAACAAATATCACTATGTCAGGATCATATTGGTGCCAACTTGCTATTCAACTTAGCTGTACAGGATACTTTTTCTTTTTTTTTTTTTTTTAATGTGTGTCTGTGTAGGGTATTTATCATAAAGCATTTGTAGCTTCCTTCCTTGAAGCTTATTTTAGCCTGTGACTCAGGTGCTGTAAACACTGGTACTTGTTGCTGAGCTCCTGCATTGTGTGCTGCACCAACATGGATTTAAGTTGTCTTGATGAACAGCTTGCTGCTGTTGTGGGAAGCCGATTACCCCATCCAGGTCACAAGTGCAGAAAGTAGGAAAACAAGCAACAATGATACAAATTATTGCTATGCTGCACTGACAGTACACTGTGATTTGGGAGTGGTACTGCAGGTACTTTCCTTGAAAAAAGAACAGTGCTTGGCTGGACTGAGAGGTGCTGTGCTTCACCCCTACGGTAGGAGACAGGTCTCCTGAGAGGATCTGTGACCGTCAATGGGTAACGAAATAGGTGTGAATACAAAGATCTAGATACTTGATGGTATGTGTTTCTTACCATTTATTTATCCTCTGTAGGGGATTTCTGCCCTCTACAGAACAAATGTGTGAGTCCCAGGAGGACAATTGTAGTGACAGCACAGCTTTATCACAGACCAGTGGAGAATTGGGCCCTTATAGTCCCTGGCTGCTTTCTTCTCTGGGGCTTTCCAGGACAGCACCCTGGAGGATAAATTTCATCTCGCTGATGAGAGAAGGCATAACATGTTGTTAGTTTAGGTACCATGCTCGTGGAGGAGAAACATCAGAGCTCATCCACAACTCAGAGACATGAGTACTAACATGGAGAGTTCCCTCAAGTGCTGTAATTTGTTTTATGGGGCAAAATTATGGTGTGAAGAAAGGAATCATGTTACTCTTGAAGAGTTAATGGAGCCAAACCTCATATTCCAGGCTTTCTTCTATTGAGACATGACAAGCAGCACCTTCTATAGTGGTGTGCCTGGCAGAGATGATCAGGGAACTGAGAACTGAGGGTAGACACTGGAGGAAGTGGGGACTGTGGTCATGTGTGACCTCTGAGTAAGCTAAGTTTAGTAGCCATAGTGCTGGTGTCCCAAACATAGTAGTCATGATCTTTATAATCAAGTTTAGAGGTGGCATTTTGCTCCTGAACATCTGACATAGTGACTTCTTGCTGCCTGATGATGCACTGCTGATATTACCTAACCATTTTACCTCACAGTGCCATTGGTTGCTATGGGCAACTATTCTCCTTAACGCCTAGGCTTTTGAATTATTACTTTATTTTAAAGCTGCATGACAGTATGCACATGACTTTTTTTTTTTTTTCTACATGTGTTTCTTTGCCTTTTAGTTTGGTAGTCATCTCGTTGCCAAGGGGCTGTCTTAACATTATGCTGCTTTCCTAGTGCATGATTCTCTGACGGATTCTTTGGGAAACTGCAAGCTCAACTTGCCATATAATTTACAACTAACAATCACAGTCTAAAAATAAGCTGGTTTCCTGATAGATTGAGGTCACTCTTTAGATGACTGCCTCTTTCCACCTGGATCAAAAGTGCTTGCAGAGATGTTCCAAGTAGAAATTAACAATAATTGAGAAACAAAATTTCCATTTCAGCACAGCAGCTAGAATTACTAAAAGAGACATACAGCAATCATTAGCAAAATAAATGGCCTTGACAGTCTCTGTCACAAGACAGTGAAATTATTCTGCAGAGAGCTCTGCCAACGTGGGCTCAGTGGTGAGGGAGTGCTGCCAGTACATCTGAAGGAGTTTGCTCCTGGCCAGGTGTGTTGAAGGAAGGATTCTTGCTGGCAGATGCTCTTGCAGAGATATACTGAAATTGTGCACCCTGCAGTCCCTAGATTTCTTACCTCTTGGGCTGATTAACCCTTATTTTTCTGGCTGTGCTAAATTTACGGGGCAAGATATTGTCTGTCTGCCACTGTTCTCTAGCAGAGGCCCTGAAGAGAGATCATATTGGCAAAATCTAGTGGAACAAGGAATGCGTTTAGTCCAATTAATGAATTTTAAAAAACAAGAGGTTTTCTTTTCCTCTATATTTTTTTTTCTGCACAGTTCCTTGCTAACCGTTTAGTTAACTGACACAGGCTTAGGGGATATGCAGTGATCTAACTTTTGACTGTCACTTACAGATCACGGAATATGGTGCAAGCTTATCTGAACCACCAAGAGAAAACATTTCCCTCTTACACTGTATATTTTCCATTTGCATAGACTCTATAGTAATAGCAACAAGCTATTTTGCTACTCTTATACTGTTTATTTTCCCTTTGCTTGATAACAGCAATACTGTATAATGCAATGAGCTCCTGATGATAAGTTGAGCGTGAATATTGTTCTTTTTCTGTGAATAGGGCCTTCTGTCCTACATCTAACAAATAGAAGCTACGGAAATCACTATTATTAAATAGTCTGAAAGTCATCATGGAGGAATAAAGTGCAGAGGAGAATAAAGGCAAGGCAGGTAGTAATGCAATAGCAAGAATAGCAAGGAATCTGTTATTCTGCATTGCCTGATGCTAAATACATCTTCTGCGCAAACAACCATAATGTCTGAGGCTTGTCAGAGTTTGCCAATCATAGTCACATCTTTCCACGAATGAGATTTCCTATTTTTTCTTTATTTAATGCTTAATACTGGTTGAAATTTTGGTTTTCTGTGTTTGATAGTTTATGTTGCTGAGACACTCCTTTGCTGTAAATTAGGAAGCTTAACTAATTGAGTGGGTTTTAGTCATGGTTTCAAATATTGGAGTCCTGCTTATATTGAAAGTTTTACTATGTATGTCGGTCTGTTTTAAGTATTTGTGTATGCATAAAAGAATTCGTGTTTTCAGAACACAAAGCTGCAGTAACTCAATAAAATCAAGTGCAATAGAAAGGTTTTCCTAGCATATTTAGAGGATGAATTATGTTTTGCTTTTATGACATTCTAACAAGTGCTTTGTCTGAGGTGGGTAAAACATCAGTTATGCAAAAATAAAACAATCTAGGTCATCATCACTTTTGAAAATAATCATGCAGTAATTGCTATCATACACTAACATTCATATCCCAGTGACATCAATTGGAAATTGAACTTAATTACCCATTGTGAGAACTTTAAAATGTACATAGGACTTGTACCCTATAAGCAATTCCTAGAAAAGTATAAATTACCATTTCCCAGAATTATTGTAGAATGTGTCTTCAATGCATTATAGAATTACCACACTGAGCAGAAACTCCTTATTTGACCTCAGTCAGCCTGCTGCTGCACTGCATCTGGGTACCAGATCAAGTGTATTCAAGGCCTGCTTGTTTGTTTGCTGCCATGGTATGTTTCACCTCCTGCTTGGAGGTCACAGCCCCAAGTCTGGTCTATTCCGTTTCAGGACCTTTTTTGATAGGATGCTGAAGTAATAATATAAACCAAGTTCTGCTTACCCTTACGTGAAATTATATTCTGCACAAGCCAGTATTGTTAGTCAAAACTTTTATTATCAGTGTTTAAAACTGTTTTTTTGTGTAGGTAGAGAGGTCTTGTAGGTTTCTGATTACACTGGCAAGATTTTTACTGGCAAGTTCTTTGTTAGGAAGTGGATAAAAATAGCATGTGATAGATATGCCAATTTTGACTTACTTATCCCCCTTTTTGGACTACAGGGTGATATATAGTGTAGGGATAGTACTGAATGTGCTGGCATTAGTATGATGTTTCCTAAGTTCCTTGCTGATGTTGTAACAAACAAAGAAATGTTCGTGCAACAGGCTTTAAATCTTTTCTAGCATCATGTTATAAAGGCTTTCTGATCAAGTTTATGTGTTGTGACGAAATTGCAGTTTTTGTACTATTTGACAAAACTGTGAAATGTTCATCCAGCAAATTGGGATATGTTGCGCAAAGTGATTGAACTAATATGAGATTTTAAAAATGGGCAGAGAACACTACACAGCAGTTCTAGGTGGATAGCCTTGTCTCTGATGCGCTCTTTCAGCTGGGCAGCAAATTACTTGCTCTGAGATTGAATAATTTTAGGCTAACAGCCTAAAGGTTTGTGACATAGACATGGTAGCTGTTCAAAAAACCAGATAGTATCTCTGTGGAGCTTCTTGCATTTTATTGTGTGGTAACTATGATGGTATTCTTGGTTGAGCAATGCTGATATGAGTCAACACAACAATTTTGTTCTACCTTTTCCCAGAGATTTATTTTCTCACAGTTTCTCTTTCCCATCTCTGGCTTTCCTATGGATGTTAACCTTAAGGAATGGTAATAAAATACTATATTCCAATGGTCATGAAAATTATGTCTAGAGTACTAGATGCTGCTGTTCTACCAGGTCTCTTCTGATTTTTCTCTCAAGATGTGAGGCACTTGTTTAATGAAAAATAAAACTGGTTTCCCCTCAGAATTCTCTTCCCTATAACATCTCTTCTTTTTCCATGAAAATAATTCAAAATCCAAAGAGACTGTAATCCCTCTGAAACTTTATTTTGAAAAACCTCATACTATGCTGTTTTCTACTCTTAACCAGACAATTTAAACTACCTTAGAAAGAAATCAACATGTGCAAGTATTGTAATATGAACCATGTGTGATACTCTGTCTCAAGTGGTACAAGGAATTATGAAATATAGCCTGGTATTTATGGTGGTTGCTTCAAAATCTGTGGTTATCTACTAGAATTTATTTTTCAAATGTATTATTTTATAGTCATGTACACTACAGATAATGCAATGATATAATTTGTCCACAACGCCATTCTTTAAATTCAGTTCATGTGCCTATATTCTTTGTTTCCTGTAACTTTGATACAATCTGAAGAACTTAGTTTTGGTTCTGGTTAGCCTTTTATCCACATGTTTATCCACAGCAGATTAAATTCATATAAGATTTTAAAGTGTTGGAACATACTAGAGTAATTTTTTTTGAAATATTATTTTTGCTAGTAATACATATCGAAACTCCTGATAAAATATAATCAGCACTTGATGAGTTAAAACTCTTAGAAAGGTGTTTACTAGAATCTGAGATGCAAAAAAAGAGCCAGCTGTACATTTAATATTTTTTCCTTTAATTTCAAAACAATTTTGTATCTATAATGGCTTATTTTAGCTGATTTCCAATATAATAACATAATGAATTTGGCTACTGATGCATATGACATCCTCTCACTTCCATGTCTTCAAGGGACAATTTATATTTCTACATTATTAAATTTTACTGAAACTTACCACTGATAAAAACCAAATTCTACACAGATTCTTGTAGGTATAATTTGATTTTTTTCATAACCATAAAAGACTGCTATTCACAGCTGTGTTCAGCGTCTGAACGCAGTACAGAGGCTGGCATTCCCACTGTAACAGTAACATGTAGTTTGAAGAGCATATCTTTTTCAGAAATCTACATAAACATCTGATAAATATGTACACTTCTTGATGAATACATACTCTTCTGTCCTTTGAATTCATTGGGGAGGTCGGTTATGTAGAATTGCTCAGTTTAAAAACACTGCTTTAAATCTGCTGCCAGATGTTTTGTTTCTGCTTCATGCAGCAAGCGGTTCATGTTTAACTAACAGCACCTGAGGTAGACTGAAAATAAAGGAAGAAGATAGAAAGGTCAGAAAAACTATTATCACTCCTTTCAATGATATTATATTGAGTTTTGACCTTGTTAAATCTTTCATAACCTGCAATCTATGTGCAGTGAAGCAGAAATGAACAGGGTTGGGATGGGGCAAACATGCGTCGGCTTGAACTACAAAAATCCAGACTTAGTCATCACTGAGACTAAAGCCAGCTCAAAGCTCCTTAGCTGAGCAAGTAAAAGTCAAAGGTGGCAGTGTGGAAAAGGGGATCTGTGAGGGGATAATGAACAGGGGTTGAGGTGTAGGAGGAAATTTCAGGAAGGTGGGACTGTGGTAATACGTAAGAGAGACACGCACCCTCACCAGATCTAGCAGCACAGTATGGAAGTCAGACCTAATTTGGCCTCTGAGAGTCATCCTCCCTTTAGCTGACAGCAGACCTCCTCACTGCCCATTAACAAGAGAGGGGCTGCAGTTAGAATGGATGACTTTGGCATTTTGTATGGCTGAGAGAAATGAGTAACATCCCTTGGTACTGCCATCACAAAAAGCTGAGAGTCCTGAATCTAGATCAGCACTCGGGAATATTTTCCATTTGGGGTAAATGTCAATTGTTGGGAATCATAAACTTTGAATTTTCAAATTTGAATTTTGAATCTTTGGATTTTCTTTCTGTTTAAAAATAGTGCTGAAGTAAATTGAAAGAGCTATTTCAGGAATCCTTTCAAGATTTAATGTCTCTGTGAGGTACAGCCAAAGAGGTAGGTTGTACTGCTTGTAGACCTAAAGAAAATAGAAGCAACTAGTGATTTGGGATAAGGAAGGTCAGTGCCAGAGAGAGGAATTGTGTGATAATGAGTAATGTGTTTAAGCAGAAAGGCTCTGAACTGATACAAGCACCATATTGGGTTGGTTGGCAAGAACAAAGAAGAGAGGTGATAACTGATGTAAACTGGAAGTCATAGACTCCTTACTCACAGGCATGTTAGTACGGCAGGCTATGGCAGATAATGTTTGAGGTCCTCTGGAACTTCAACCAGGTCTCCCTGTTGCATTTTGACAGTACCTGAAGAGTTAGACTTTACATTACTGAACTCAAAGGGGTCACAGTTTTTATATTTTTAAAGTACTTCCTCAAAATATGAGGATCCTAGGAAGCTATGTAATTAATTTTATAAGGAAGATACTATGAACAAGATACAGGCTATAATAATTAGCATAATATTGCAAACAGAGAAAGGGTTCCAGTATCTACAGAGAAGTGAAGTAGTCTTGATTTCACAGATATGATTCTGAACTGGCATTTTTGAGAGAAGTCAGTATCACTTCCAGGGTGATCTCTGCACCTACATCTAGTTCTTGGGGATGTCTCTCCATCTTTCTGGGGCTCGTTGAGCTTTCAAAGGAAGGACAAAAAATGGCTCATTTACAAATCTATGCAGAAATTACTCTGCTGGAGCTGAATTAAGTCTTGTTTTCAGTGTCACTTCTGAAATGGCTGAAGGTTCAACCCAGTCCTTGCACTGCTAGAAAAAAAATTGGGAAACAGCAGAAAGGCCAGAACAAATGGCAGTTGATGACAAAATAAACATAAAAACAAACTTATTTTTCTAAGTAACAATGTATCAGTGCAGTTACATCATTAAAATGGATCTTTTTATTTTGGGGGGGGGAACTGTTGTGGTTAATGCAATAGACTATTATTTGGGGAGTCTTTATAGGCAAAGATGGCACATTCTAGTGTTCCACTTCTCTGCAGAATTCAAGAAGTAAAAGTCTGCTGAGGAAACAGACCAGTTATTGTGTTGATGATTTGTATTTAATATATTTGACTGACTTTTACTAAGAACAAAGAAGGCTACTAAGGAGCACACTCCAGTATGAGTAAATTCTTGAAAGTATGTCAGCCAAGTTTACATTTTGTGCTTTGACTGGTGCAGAAGACAAGCATGATGCTCTCTTGGTAGAGTTACAATCACATCATTCTGGGTCATAAAGCCATTTCAGTACTCTTTTTGGGGACTTGCATAGAACTGTGACCACTTTTTGGAAAGTGCATTAATTTTATTTATATGTGAATAATCTTTTCCTGACGCTTTATACAAATGAAATTCCATTTGAGACCTTTTAAAAAAATCAGAGTAACAAAATAATATGGATTGCATATGGGATGAATAGCTTATTTAGGCTTCCAGTCAGTGAGGGATTCTTACATCCTACTGATTCCCACTTTACTGGTATTCACCTTTTCTTTTGGTTGAGTTTTTTTCCAAACTACAATTTTTTTAGCGTTCTGATGGCTGCATTTATAGGCCTTTGTCATCAAGAAAGACAGGTAAAATGGGTTTCCATTTATTCTTCTTTCTTGAAAAATTCAATAAATGGTACCTTGTCTTTTTTGTTTTGCCCTGTATCAATCACATGCTCATTTTACATTGTATTAATACTATTTATTTACAATAAGCCATCAACAACAGTCAAAACTATGAATGAATTTTTATATCTTTTTACTGATACGGGACTGGAAATGAAGACCAAATGGAGATTACTGCAGTGTGAGAGCTGCTTATTCAGTCAAATAGCTTATATAGACCAGCTGCCAACATCTTGTCACTTTGACTATATTCGCAATAACGAAACTGCAATTTTCTTACAACTCGCATCAAACTTCTGAATTCAAAGACAGTTGAATTTTGGGTCAATAAATGTCAGGGTCCAACTTATGTCACTGAAAGTTCTCTCTTTCTGTGAGCAGCCTACTAATAAAATGCAAATGTGGTATTTTTTAGCAGAACATTCAAATTCTTGGACTCCTTTAAAGAATTTATTGCAGAAGTTATGGATAAAGGAGACTTGGCTAATATATCTGGTTTTCCTAATGGAGTTGACAAGCTACATGCCTGAAAAGTTTCAGCAATACAAGAAATAATGCTCTTACAAGGAGAAAAACATTTTGAAGCTGGAAAACTTTGAAAAAATCTGAGTTCTGCTGGCATGTTTCAAGAGGATGTGCTGGGATCTGCAGTACTCAACATCTTAGTAACCGGTTTGCGTAGTAGTGGAGCATCAAAATTTGCTAATTGATACCAAGTGATTTAAAATCTTAAAGCCTGAGTGAAGAGAGTCACAGAAACACCTGTTGATACCAAAGAATAGAAATAAAAACTGAAGCTTGATCCAGTTAAATTTAAACTAGAGTGGATGAAGAAACTGTGTGAATCCTGAGTACTCTGTGCTGGCCTCTGGGCCAATCTGTTTTGGTGCCTGGGAATAGGATCTTGGGCCGGAAACAGGCTACGAAAGCATTACTTCACTGTTTCTCAGGGAGGTCTGGGGAAAAGCAAAGAATGCCAGTGGATTTCGGACTCAGTGTACAAAATGCTCTATAAATCAGAGGTTTTTTTCTACTCGTGAAATACATTTTTTTAAATACATTTCACGTTGTCTAGTTTGAAAGTATCTTTCATGGCTGGAAAAGAGAGGAAAACAAGGGTGGCACAGGACTGGACACCTCCGTCCTGGCGAGAGATGACAGAAGGCTGTAAAGGTGTAAGCACTGTGAGGAGGATGATCTGGGTACAACTTTTCAGGGTTTCACTTGCTAGAGGAGTTAAGGAGCATTGAGTAAGCTTGATGGGTGAGCTAATACTTCATCAAGTGAGCAATAACTCTGCCAAACTCTTTGCCATGGGACATTGTAGATGTCATTTCGTGCCACAGGTTTCATCCAGGGAATTAATGGAAGAAAATCCATCTTGGCAGTTAAATTCAAAGAAAGTAGCGTTATTTCAGGAAGCTTTTTTGCCTGAAAGCACTTGAGATTGAAAGGGGGTTCTGGTGGAGTGTGATTTACTTTTCCCCATCACTGTCTTCCTTAGATGTCTGCAGTGTGTCCTAGTTAATCACAGGGCCCTTGGGCCTCACTTGGTATAATTATAAGTAAAGGTGAACAGTAAAAGTTATTTCTTTTTTTATTTTTTTTTAGCTTTTATTGTATTTCGTGATATAGCAGGACAACAAGATCTTTGCCAATTTGCTGTACTCTTACAACCAAAAACATATGTATTTATCTTGTCTGTCAACCAGAGTATACTTCAGCAGATCCAGATGTCTCAGGAACAATGAAGCACCTGGGGAGGGAGTACAAGGCTTATTTTTAATGGTATTTATATTTTCATAAAATAATGTTTTTCTTTAAAAGAAAAAAAAAAAAGACATTTTTTTTCCCTATATATTTTACAGATGTTTCCCAGAAGATTGTTTTAAAGTACTCTGTCCATTTATGCCTTTCGAGTCCAAGAAATTTAATTTTGGTTTTGTTTTGTTTTCCCCTAAGGATTTTGGGAAATGGTGAGAGAAAAGTGTTAAGTTAATGTTATGAACCTGGTGTTCTGGCTTCTAAATATCTTTTTCTCCTTCACTAATCTGAAAAGCTGTTGATAGTAAAGGGAACTCAAGGAGATTGTGAAACAGAAGGAAATGCTTTGTGAAACCTCTGTATAAAGAACAACCTCTTCATTCTTCTGGAGATAGCTCACATGGATAATCTGCATTAGAACTGTGACCTATTGACAGAAAAAAGTAGCTGGCTTGTTTTAAAGCACAAATGTCCCACGTAATGCTCATCATGTTTTGTTGGGTTTAGGCTAATTTTACCTCACCCCCCCTTCATGTGTGCTGTCATATGGAAGGGGAATAACAGATGACTGTGAATGAAGTGGTGGCTTGGACCTCTATGTGAACTGGAAAAAATGGGAATACGTGTAATTTTGGGTATATAACACTGAATATCCACGCACAAATGAGCAGTAAATGAATAGCCTAGCCTAATAATAGCTCATAGGAATGAGTAGCTTTTCAAAGGGCATGTGGTTTTCTTTTTATTCCACTGAGGAAAAACAGAAAGCCTTTATGGCTCTTACAAATAGTTAAATAAAACAAGGACAAAAATTCTTTTTTTTTTTCCCTAGAATTCTTGAGCACCTTTTTTTTTTTTTTTTTCCTTTTCATCATCAGATATGTCTAAAAGTGAAATCCTTAGTGTCGTAATTAGTGTAAGAAAATATGGTTTATGGCTGCTTGTTGAGATAGGTTGCATAAAAATGAAAGCTGCTAAAGAGACAGTGAAACAAGCATATGTTCAAATCAGGATCTGCCACATTAGTGGCTCTTCACAAGATCCACAGTCTTACTAAATTTTCTGGAATGTCCTTGCTATGAGAGAGAAGACAAAAGGCAAAGGGCCTGGATCTCTTCTCAACTTCAGCAAGCAGGGAGGTCAGTGTAATAACTACTCCATGAGATCCCACAGTAAATACACAGACAATCCAGTTCAGAATTGGAGTGAGTTGGTGTTAACTCCCACCACAGTGTAGCCTAGCCAATAAATCATTTGTTGTGTGAGGACACTCTGCTTTCTTCTGCTGGGGAGCAGGGATTGTCCTCCAGAAGCTTACATAAATTGGCCAGGCCTGTGGGGAGAATTGGCCCACTAAACCTTCTCAGTTTAATTAAGCCTCCTATTGGGATGTATTGCAGTTCTTTTACTGATCTTGTACTACTATAAAGCAGGATATTTAAATCACTGAAGTCAATTCAAATGAATTACTAATAATCTATCACATTTCCGTGTGACAGAAGTGAAAAAATGTAATCTTCAAAGAACACATTCTTTAACATAAAGTACACTAAGCTAATATAAATGGAAGATATTTATAAGATACCTATATGAATACAGAGGATATGTGGCTTATAGTTTGTCTGGAAGAGTAATAAAGATGTGTTTCTGTGTTAAAACTTGATAGTGACAATTATAAAGTGTTTGTTGCCTGCTCATCAGACCACAAGCTCATGTCTCCCATTCATGTCTGTTTAAACCGGTTCTATTTTTAAGACTCCTTTCTGAATTCTTTTGGTAGTTCTCCCTGCTGAGGGCCTGCTTAAGCATCTGGCTTCTGCATTTCCAGGGATTATTGATTAGATACATTCTGATGATTTCCAGCCATCAGAGAAGATCATCAATGTGCATCTCAGTGGCAGATCTGTTAAAACAGATTTTCAGTTGATGATGAGATGTGTATCCAGATGTTCAGATGATGAGTGACTTGGGAGCACTTATCTATGGCTTAAAATTTCACCACATCAGTCTTACCCATGTGTTACCTCACACACAGTACAAATGCACAGCTCATTAATGCTGATATGTTTTGCTCTAGAGCTCAATAATTTCAAATCCACTTCAGTTTTGAACCACCAAGCCAAACTTTGTGTTCTACATTCAATTCATAAACCTGGTAGAAATTTGGGACTTTTTTTCCTGTCGACTGTTCAGCAGTCGGTTGCTTTTAGATACAAAGTATTTAACAGAAGAAGAAAACAAAGTCCCCAAATTCTGGCAAAGTCTATATTATTCATAGAATGATAAAAATGGCAAAATCTTTAGGAAAGGCTTCTGATTCTTGCAAGGATCATCCTTGGTACCACCAACGATTTAAATCCCATTTTGGTAAGAAAGCATTGTGTTTTATATTGCTTTCTTTGAAGTGTGTTATGTAGAACAACATCCTTGAGTGTTGTGGGGCCACTGTCAGCTAAAGAAAGACTGGAATCGAGGAAAAACCTCAATTAACTGACCTGTTGTTTGGTCAGTGTCAGGTAATCTACAGTGATGGTTATCCAAGGCTTTAGAAGCTTATCCTCATCAGGAATGGCAACATCAACTTCTGTGTGCAAAGATACATCCTAGTGACCTTATGTTGTCAAAATAACTTTTCTTGTGGCTAATGTACACCAGTGCTAACCTCAGTTATTCCTTAGATGTGTATCTACAATTTGAGAATAAATAGACTATGAGGTTTTTTGCCTTCTGCCAATTGTATTTTAGTGTGATCTAATTAACTTTTTTCTGAATCTGCTTTATAAATATTTGTTATTGAATCAGTCCAATGAATATTAAAAATTATTTAAGAAATAAACTGCTAGTTCAGTCTGGGGAATCATCCAGTGTCATAACATCAATGTAAAAGAACTGAGAAAAAGAGCATGAATTGAATTACCAGCACAATTTTAAATAGGCAGTGGTTAGTTTACTCTGGATAACTTTTCATGGTAGAATGTAATGATATAATTTAATTTATCCTCTCAGTTTTTTCCCCTTTATTTTTTCCACCTCTTATTACAGATTGATTACAAAGCATTGGGATTTTTGTGTGGGAGGTCTTCCAGTTATAGACTGTTAAATTAAAACCTTTTTTCCCCCAAAAAAGCCTAATAAACTGAACAATGAAAGAGAAATTTTTGTATTATCCTTACATGGTCAAATAGCTTTGTTAGTGCTTTTCATAAACTTCTAATGTATTGCTGCCATTTGGAAACATAAGGGACCCCAATCAACACGTGATGTATTTGCTTTTGAGAATTATTTTTTGTATTATATGTGGTCTCTTTATGAAAGTCAGAACAAGCTTGTCCAGTTTTTTTTGGAAAATTTGAATGCATTTAAATAGTGGGACAGTACCAACATACTCAAAAGTAAGTAAATTTCACCAAAAGAAAATGCTTTGTTAGACATCATAGTAGGGAAAGTTCTGATTTTAAATGAGACAAAAATGCAACTTTTAATTGGCCAAAGTAGAATTTAAGTACCAAAACCTGGTTTGTAATGAGTTTGTGCCCTGCTTTCCACACCGACAGGCTGATATAGCCTCCTATTTGGTTTGTAAAGCATGGGGCACCCTGTTGCTCCCATGGCTTAAGTGCCTGTTGGTGGTGACCCATAGACACATGGTGGCATCTCTCTTAGTTTCCAAAGCTGCCTTATCCTTAGTCCAGGCAGTAATTTGCATGTATTTTCTCCATCCAGGGTGAATCCTTTTTTCCTTTCTGTTTTTTTTTTTTTTTTTTTCTAATTTGTTGGATTTGAATGTTATTGTTCATGCTGATGAACCCACGATGCAATTGCCTAAGGTAGTAAGGAACCAAACTCTACCCATCCCACCTCTCAAAATGTGTGAAATAAGTCACCTACACCATAAAACAATATTTCTTTGCTTTAATGTACCTTTTTATGGTTTAAAATAAGAACATGATACTTTTGAATTTGACATTTGCATTTTAATATTCAGGTAGTTTGTTTAACACTATTTATCAGGTATTTTAAAAATTGTGAAATATTCTAACTTTTTCACCCTGTTCTTTTGTGTGATAGATTTATTATTTTACTTCATTTTTAGAACTGATATACTGGTGAAAGTGGAATATTAAAAGACCTGAAAAAAAATGAAAAGACTTGTAAAAATGTTAAATTTATAACTCAGTCTTTTGGAGAAAAATAAGCCTATTCCTTTACTCATTCCTTGGAGTTGTAAAAGTCTACCATGAACTAATATGATATGTGCCAGGTATCATTTTGTCTAACAAAGGGGAAAGGGAGCTGCCATTACTGATGATTATTTTTTCAGAAATAAAATCCCTTTTTTTAATAGTGTAAAGAAGAAAAAATAGCATAAGCCCAGTTTTAAGGGAGGGAAATTGATGACTTTGTGAGATACCTTAACAACATTCAAAGGAATAACAACTTTCTAGGACGATGCACGATTCCAGGATTGTCTCTGATGTTGTCTTTGTCACTATACTTCAATATGACAAAAAATGTCTCCTATGCTTGTGTTCTTCTCTGAAAAGGAAGTACTAGGATGGCAGAGGGAAGTGCAGGCATTAGGAGTGTGCACAGCTGTCATCTGGGGGCTGAGGGTGGGCAACAGTCTCTGCTCCACAGAACAAATGTTAAAAATGCATTTTACATTATTCTGTAGCCAAAAGAATGCATTGTAGTAGCATATGTGTTATGATGAACTAATGTAGCTGTAAAGTCAAAAGAAGGAATGCTTGGGAAGAAGAGTGCTTTCATGTTGATGTATGAAAGGATTCTTTAAAGTGAGAACAATCACTGGAACAACCTCCCCAGGGATGTGATAAGAGTTCCCTTTGCTGGAGGTTTTTCAAATAGTATCGAGCAGATACTAGATAATTTCATCTAGGCACACTTTTCCACAGAAGGTTGACTAGGTGGTCTTTCAAGGTCCCTTCCAAAGTGCGCTCTTCTATGATTCTCCAGAACAACTTTTTTTTTCTCTGATAAATGCAGAGGTGTTAATTTTGTGGTACTGGTGACTGTGTCAAAAGTGTAGGAAGTATTTTTTTTTTGGGGGGGGTGTGGGGAAGGGGGGGAAGTCAAGGAGTGTTATTTGTTATAGTTGGTAGGATGTATTTCTTCTGTATCTCCATCAAAGCCTGGCTGGATCCCCCAGACATAGTCATCAAAGTAGGCAGAAAAATAAAAGTGTACTAGCACTCTAAGTAGAATAATGTTCTTCTCAAAAAATGATATGTAAATCAACCTATGTAAATAAAATATGAACACAGATGAAATAGAATTTTCTTGACTTAACCAGCTGCCAATTGAGGAGAAGTAATTAATCACATGCGTGGTTTCAGTCCCTGGCAAATGGAGGTAAAAAGCTTAACTTCAGTTTAAGCAAATTTATTTCCCTTCACATTTATGATATGTTGTTTGTGTTATTGGTTCACTGCCATCTGTCAACATGCATGGTAATGTAAGTGGTGATAATAAATATATACACATTATTAAAATCATTCATAATTGTTTAATATATTGGTTTGTCACTTTGGTGTCTGCATGTGAATGCTCCTAGTTTGCTATAGGTGTGTAATACTGTGCTGTGTAGATTAGCAAAAGTTTCACAGTAAAATGATTGTCTAAAGAGGTCTCAGTTCTTGGTGGTCTTTTTAAAAAAAGGATAGATAAACATCTGTCAGGGATGATGAGAGATGAACTGATCCTGCCTGTGGACAGGGAATGAAGTACATGACCTCTTGAGACCTCTTTCAGTCCAAGGAGTCCACATCTTTAGTTTAATTCAATGAAATGCCACGCAGGGATTTGTGCTAATTAAGCTGGAATTTAAACAAGTTAACAGATGGTTACAGTTACAGATGTAACCTTTTAAGACTTAGAGTGTGCAATCTATTCCATTACTTCACTATGCTTTTAATTACAAAACTCCCTAAATGCAACTGCAACGTATATAAGTCCACACGACTGCGTGTCATTTATGCAACTTTTATTCTGTCCACCACAAGCACCTCTGTTGTAGGGTTTTTTTATTTATTTGGAGTCACGTGTTGTCTTTCCCACTTCATTTGTGCTCTTTGGTCTTTTTCCCATAGGTTTAGCAGCCTGCATTTTGGAATTAGAGGGTTTTTACCCTTCTGAATTTTTTTCCCCTCCAGAAACTTTCCAGTTAATGTCTGGGGTTTGGAGTTTTTTTTGAACTGTGACTTCCTAAATTGCATTGCTTGCTAGACTGGATCATTATCAGTACTGATAAAGCAGGATGATATTTCCATGGGCAGCACTCTTTGTTGTACATACTAGAAATTTCAAACCGTTTTCAGATGCATCTGAAGACTCTGGATGAAGATTGCACGCAGATATTAAAAGTTTGAAACAGTGTTCTAAAATTCATCTCTTGCAATTTTGTTGTAGATAAAAGGATTTTATTCTGGTTTTTTTATTAATTTTTTTTTGTGAGACCAAGGACATTTTGAGGCCTGGACTCTTGAATATGTTGGTATGCTCTTCAAGTTTGTGTCTTTTGTTTGTTTGTTTGTTTTAATTAAAATGAAGTTTCTGCAAATTGCAAGTGGAATTTCTTTACTGTTTTCTGTTGTGACACAAGTTACAGATTAAAGCAGTGTTTCTCACCACTCAGAAGTTATTTAGGTTCAGAGGCAGGGTCTGGAATTTAGAGCAGGGTAAGGTTGATTGAATTTCTGCCTCACCAGTCATATGTCCATTTATATGGCCTTTAAAATTAGAATAATATATAGCACAAGTAGCGCTAGGTGATTGCTCATCACATGGAGAAAATGTTGAGAGCAGATAATGCATTTTTCTGTAGTCAATCCTATAACACATTTAAG
Organism: Grallaria varia; assembly: GCA_013396735.1. Classification (NCBI taxonomy): domain Eukaryota; kingdom Metazoa; phylum Chordata; class Aves; order Passeriformes; family Formicariidae; genus Grallaria; species Grallaria varia. The sequence continues at coordinate 253,389 of VWZG01013125.1, forward strand.
ACTTTGGGTGTCTGGATTTATTCACGTTCTCGGGGAAGGCATGGAAATAGACTTAGTGTTAGCTCATTTTATTTGCCACCAAACACTGACACTTATTATTATACAGTAGCCATCTATAAGGGCAATGCTTCCCAACCTGTTTTGCTAATTCCTTACATTGACTTCTGGATATTTTCTTAGTTAGCTTCATTTTCATTTTCAGATGATTCAGTGATAAGTCTGTCTCATGTATCCAGTATTAAACTAACGTCTAGAAAATATTTTCTCTCAAGTTGACAAGAACTGTTAGTCACGTTTTTACTTTGTTTGATGGTTTTGTTTGGTTTTGAGCACATTCCAGTGCTCAGAATTACTTGGGCCTCTGGTCCAGCTGGTGGGAAGCTCCCAGCCAGCCCATCGTCTTTTTCTGGTAGGAGCAGAGTCTCAAAACTTCGGCCTAAGTGATGCAGCTATAATGATGCAGCTCTGGGCACCCTCTTGATCTCTAGACATTTTTACCAGAGTAATTGCCTGCTATTGTAGGAATCTTTCCTCTTTCTGGTGGCATAATTGTTTTTCTTGAAGTTTCTTATTTTGTATGTGAAAGGTTTTAAGCTTATTATAGCGTGGATGGTGTGTGTTTTTGGTGAAGCGAAGCTGTGGATGGTCTAAAATTCTGCTGTCTGGTTACATTCTGTGCTGAAGAACTAGATTTGATAGCCCAGATCAGATTAGTGGAAGTCATGATCTCATTATTGTTATTTGTAATGCTGCAGCACCTTTCCTAATAGCACTGCAAAAGCAACAAATAGTTCCAGTCATGAACTAAAGAATTATAAAACACAGAACTGAAAAGTTCATGTAATCCTGATTAAGCAGAGTCAACTGTTCCTAAATTCCTCTATGTTGCATGGTGCTAAGCAATATAGTGTTTTCCAAATACTTGAAATATAATTAAGCTTCAGTGTTAATTTAATTTTAGTACTATTTTTTTAATATTTTCCAGAAATACTTTGGTATTTGGTTATTTTTTGCCCTCCTTTTTTGTAAATTAGTAAAATGAATTTCTATGATTAGCCTTTTACTTGTGAAATTTCCTCTTTTGTCAGCCATTAAACCCCAGCCTCCCAGGGCAGTGTCTATGAGATATCTGAGCTCAGGCAGAACTTAACTGATTTAATGGCCAGCTGGAAACAGGGACACACAAGAACTATATTTTAATGAAAATTTTGATTTGACACTGCTTCTGCATTCCTGTTTATTTATTTATTTATCATGATCCTGCTCTGGCCATTCATTCCTGCCTCAGGCTTGACTGCTCTGTTGTGCTGGAATTGTTATTTAATCTCTTTCATTCCAAAGAGAATTCAGCTCATTAAAGCAGCAAGAAAGATTTTCAGCAGAGGATTACAGGCTCAGAAGCTGTCTGGGGGTGTGTGCATGCTGTGCATATGTGTATGTCTCTTGGTGAGAAAGAGGGAAGAGGAAGTGACCAAAATAAGGAAGCTCCCTTATGTCTTCTCACATAGAAAGTAATATGGTTTTGTGTTTTGATTTCTTTCACCAGTTTCCACTTCTCAGAGTCTCTGCTGTTTGTCTTTCTCAGGAAATGACAAATCCAGTCTTAGAATTCTGTCTTTAAAAATCAGAATGTGTTTTAAAGTTTCAGTCTGATCTCAGTCATAAGTTGAACCTTTTTGAGCTTCTTTGGCATGAAATCAGCAATAATAAACAACTGGAACTGCTTTAGAATCATGATGACTAACCAGGTCCGTGTTTTCTACTACTTTCCACAGAACCACTGGAAGAGTTCTGAAAATGGATAGTTTAAAACATTGCTGTTTGTCTCAGTAGTTTCTTTTAATATTATATTTTTTTAATTTAAATGTAAAAGATTTCTTTTTAATGGAATTTGCCTCTGCTCACCACGTCTTTTTTATTTTAGCCAAAGTTAGGTTAGTTAAAGGGAAGTAGAACATGAGAAAAGGTTAGTGTTTTTAATTAGCTATAATTGATTAAGCTTGCTATAGGACATCTGTACTGGAACCAAGGCTGGGATAATTTCTTCTTCCACTTTTGCCATTGTGTTATAGCAGTAAATCTAAGGATATCAGGCATCCATCTTGCCTTGCATTTGCTTGCTACACCTACTGATTGGTCCTTTGAAAGCTCAAGTGGGTGGTGCATGACTTTGTATGAAATTTTAATATCCCTCTACAGAGAAGCATGAAAAATTCTGTTAGTTGAAGAAATAGGCAAAGAATGTTGTGAAGATTTATTACAGGCCACTTTTCCATACCAAGGCCAGTACTTTGTTGTGCCTAGGTCTTGGTAGGCAAACACGTGTCCAAGATGTGATGTAGGCTCTGCCTAGAGGCAATCCCTAGGCATCTATTCCCTGGGCAATCCTATTCTCAGTAACTGGGAAGACGTGTGTAACTCGTAGCTAAAGCCACTGAGTAAAACATCTCCCAATATAAGCTATTGAGCTAAGGTTATGCAACAAATGGCTACTACAATGACAGCAAAAAATGCTGGGAGGATATATGTGCACATAGCAAAAAAACCCAACATTTCTTTTGACTAGTTTATGAAAAGAAACCTGAGTGGAGTTTTTTTTTTTTTTTTTCTAATTTTGTTGCCTTTTTAATTGTTATTGTTAACTTTTGGAGTAATCTAAAAAGAATATATGTCTGAAAACAGCCCCCTTCTACAGCAGGGATACCGAGAGCATACACGGATCCCATATGGGACGCTACCTTTGCTACAAGTTTACAGCACAGGAAGGAAACACTGTAACAGCTAGTCTGGTGACTGCGCTTAAAATTATTCTTTTCACGGATTGTTTTACATATGGTCTGTCTAGTTCAGAAGAAAATGGAAATCCCAAAAGGATGCATTAATAGACTCACAAGAAGAGGGGGAAAAAAAGTCTCTGAGGTTGTAACTACAGTGGAAGACCTAAAAGAGAAGGCAGGGGGTTAGGAAGAGGTGCTGCAAGGAGACAGAAAAAAAAAAAATCATTACCAAGGCTCTGTATGATCACAGGCACTTAGAAGGAAAATGTGTGAGAAGACCATGACAGTGAATGCATTGGAGAGCAGCCCTAAGTGCTCAGTCTGTGGCTATGAGAAGCCATATGGGTCCCTTCCATCTCTCTAGAGTGTACTGGTGTGCTGGGGAGCCCAGTCTGGGCTGCCCACCCTCACTCTCACACTGCTTCTGTACCCACATCTTTGTGGCAGCCCTTGCCCACCGTCTTCCACAGAATTGCCCCTTGTGATTGTGTTTCTATCTTTCCATGAGAGTGATAGGCCCATGAGATGAACAGCACAGTCCCTTGTGTGCCCATCACTGTTGGGTCTGGGAGCACAAGTCTTGTGAGAACGAGCTGATGGAGCTGGGGTTGTTTAGCCTGGAGAAAAAGAGACTCAGGGAAGACCTTATGGCTGTCTAAAACTACTTGAAAAGAGGCTATAATGAAGTGTGGGCGAGCCTCTACTTCCAGGTAACAAGTGAAAGGATGAGAGGAGATGGCCTCATGTTGCGCTAGGGAAGGTTTAGAACAGATTTTAGGAAAAAATGTCTTCAACAAAGGGGTTGTAAAGCTTTGGAACAGACTGCCTGGGGTAGGGACACCCCAGAAAGTGTTCAAAACACATGTAGATATGGCACTTGAGGACCTGGTTTAGTGGTGAACATGATGGTGGTGATAGTTTGACAATTGGACTTAATGATCATAGAATCATAGAATTGATTGGGTTGGAAAAGACCTCAGAGATCATCAAGTCCAACCCTTGGTCCAACTCCAGCCAGTTTACTAGATCGTGGCACTCAGTGCCACATCCAATCTCAGTTTAAAAACCTCCAGGGACGGTGAATCTACCACCTCTGAGGGCAGGCCATTCCAATGCCTGATTACTCTCTCTGCAAAGAATTTCTTTCTAATATCCAACTTAAATTTCCCCTGGCAGAGCT
>VWZG01013125.1:259652-271413 GCA_013396735.1 Grallaria varia
TTTTTTTATTTTTTTTAAACTTGGGCAATGTCAAGTATCAAATTCTCTTAGTTAGGGTCTGGTTTGCCCTCATGGCTATTTTTTTCTCTTCGTGTTTTCTTTTTCTGACCATTCATGGCAGACAATTTCAAAGAGGAAGATCACAGGTCCTCCTGCTTATCCTTCATGTCTGCAAACAAAATGATCCTTTGAATGCAGAGTCCCACTGTATCTCGGGCCAGTGGTGACATAGATGAACATTACTTATACAGAAATTGCAAGGTGTCCTGCAAAATCAGACGGTGCTGTAAATGAGGACAAATAGTTTCATTCTGGTTTGAAAAGTCTAACTTTGTGGTGTGTTTGTGCACAGTTGTCTGTGTGAGATAGCCTGAGGAGTTACTGCTTCTTTGTTTGTCTGCCTCCCTTGTCTCAGCTCTACCCTGTATGGTTCCCTTCAGTGCATGGATGTGGATGAGATCATAGTTAGTTCTGCTTTTTTGTTTCCCTTTCTCTTGTCTGTGTTTACAATAAAATGCCTGTATTGAAACTGCAGTGAATATGATGAGTGAAGGAGGAACTCACTTCCTTTGGTACAACTGTTTTTCTTGGAGAAGTGTTTCAGATGAATTTGAGCAAGACCCTTAAAGGAGTTTTTATTTCTGCTGCAGTTGAGAAAGACTGAAGCAGCTTTCTTGCTGAGTGCTGTCCTGGTTTCAGCTGGGATAGAATTCTTTTTCTTCCTTTGTTTTGGATTCAGTATGAGAATTATGTCAATAACACACTGATGTAGAGGACTTCCACAGAAGTCAGTAAGGCCAGGGATTCACAGGGAATGACTCTGCTGTTTCCCCACTGATGCAATAAACAACTTGCTCCAAGGTTCAGAAGAGACAGAAGGATGTGGCAAACTTTGCTCATCTATAAATACTCTACAAATACTGTTGAATGTAAAGGTCCAGTGCAAGGCTCCCCACCACTTTGCAGCACAGATTGCATCCTCTGAGAGGGCTTGTCTTGCAGACATGCATCTCTTTCATCTCTGAAAGATGCCAGCTTTCCCATCCTCCAAACAGTTACGCTAATATGTCTTTCTGCAGTGGCCAGTGTACATTGAGACAAATATTAAGAAACCTCATCTGTCTTTTAATGCAATTTAGCAGTTGGAAATGAGGAGATTTAGCATCATGTAACCAAGCAGTTCTTCATGGATGACAGGCAAGTGCTCCTCAGACCTCATGGCTGGAACTTCTTCACTAATGCATTTCCCCAATGCAGTACAGCCCCTGATAACTGCTTCTGTCACTCCAGGGTCTGAATGTCTTCTCCCTACTCCAACTCATCACAGTTAATTACAGGCAGCTCAAGCAGAAATGGCTCCAGCTAAGACTGCCTGCCAATTTCCATCATAAAATACTGTTTTCAATGACTTACAACTCCAAAGTTTAATTTGTTTTGTAGCTTTCCACAACAGGTGCTTTATTCTTTTTGGAAGGAGGGACAGGAAAGAGGAAGAGATGAATGAATGAATGAAAATGGGTAGTGAGAATAAATGGATAGACTTAAAAAGCATCTGAAGTTTCTCTAGGATTTTATCAATTTTTCTCTTCTGGAAATACTTGTAATTTTTACCTTCTTGTTTGGGAGCAAGGACAGTAGGGGGTGTTTGAGGCACGAAAAGTGGTTCCTGTGGTGGTTTTTTTGTAAATGTGCCCACAGTTGCACATTTAAAAACCTGTGTAGCAGATGGTCAGACTTGTGACAGTTGGCAGTTAATTTTGATGATGATGATGATGCGTGTGCTCCTGTCCCCTGGCAGCACCCATGTCCTGTAGTAGGTCCAGACCGAACACGTGCCTTCATGAGGTGGCATGGGACCCATTAGTCCTCACCACAACCAGGAACTGCTCTGACATTGGGCTTGGAATGAGTAAATCTTGATTCAAAAATGCAAGTAGGAAAGAGGAGACGGTGACCAGACTGTTTGGGGAAAGGATCCTTGTGCAGATGGCAAAATGAATGTTGGCATTGTGAAGGAGGAAGGAGGCACTGGGACAGGAGGAGACCAGGAAGCTTGGAAATAAGACAGCTGAAAACCTAGTGCTGAATGTTGCCATTATACAATTTCTGGAGGAGCTACATGTGTGCACATGCACACAGTTATGCAGTTCTGAACTGCAGAAGCACCAATTATTTTCATCATTTATTTCCAAGGTTGTCCAGCCCTCAGGGGTGAATTTAGGCTGTGTCATAAAGGCAGCTGTTCCCTGCCGAATCCTTTTCTCCTTTGTGCCGAATAAAGTTGAAGAACATGTGATTGCTGAAGAAAAGACAGCTTTTGTGACTTGGTTGTGAGTTGTAACCCACATTTCTAGCTTGCTAGTTATCAATTTCTTCCTTTATTAAAAATAATAATGTAATTATAAACTTTTTACTATAAAATACATGTTATGCTGATTAACTCCACGGAATTAAGCCCTTATAAAACTTACTTTTCCGTCAAAACAAATTTTTGATAACACCATGTAAATAGGCCATGGGATTATGTTTTTAAGTGTTTAAATATTTTTGATTTATTTTCATTAAGTTTTTGTTTTGTTTTGTTTTTTAAATTTAGAACAGTGCATCCTGTGCATCAAATGGACAGAGACTCTCTGGGGGGTAATACATGCATGATATTTGAATGAAACTTTGTCTTGGCATGGAACAGAGAGAAGAAAAATGTAAGGTTTCCTGTGCAAACGTATGTGGCCACTTTTTAGGCTTTGAAAGCTTAGCTGTGCTACTCTAGTACTGTATTAAACTAAAACTATTTGTATTTGTTTCTTAAGCTAATCTGGAAATTGTTTCTCTGAGTCTTTTTGCACGTGCGTGCTCAAACGTGTGTGTTTATATAAAGTGTAGTTACTAGATATGCATAGAAATATGTGAAGAGGTATATGTTGGGCCAGAACACTCTCATTCCTTATCTGCCTCATGAGAGTAAAAAATTATGGTTTCCTGTTTACTTGTTAATTCATCATTATAAAATCTAAATGCTGTTAGTATTCTCAGTGTTCCTGGTGAGTATCTGGAATTTTGAACATATCCTTTATTTTCCTAAAATGAGAACAAGACGTTATTTAAATCGGTCTGATGTTATTTTACCAAAGAGAATGTAGAATAATTTTTAAAAGCCATTCTCTCATCATCTGAATGATAATTACTGGGAGCATTTTGCAAAAACAGTCTTTAAGCTGTTCTTATATTCTTGCTGCTTTTATGCTATGTTCAAAAGTGGGTTCATGTGTCACTTAGGAGTTACCACTGATCCTGTGGAGGTGACAGAACATGCAGTGAGCTATGCTGGACAAAGGAGAAAAGGAAAAGTGTTGTCTTGGCATAATAAAGCTTAAAAATGATGTTATCTCTCAGCCACCCAGTGCCTTTTCCCAGTTGATTCTGAGTGCAGCTGTCAGATCTGCCAAGTCAGTTTTTTCTTAAGTTCACTGAGGATTGGACACAATAATGATGAAATTGGATGTGGACATCTCAGTTCTGTTCTCTTGAGATCTTCAGGAAAAGTGCAGGTTTGGACAGTTGGACCTTGTTGTAATTCACATAGAGCTTGTGCTGGAAATTCCAGTTTTCTGCCATTGGAACATGCACAACTCCTATCCTGGAGGAGCTTCTGGACATTCCCAGACATTGTTTATAGCAAGAGTTCAGGAGGATGTGAGCCAACTCTCTTAGCTATTTGTACCATTTGTCTCCCTGTCTCGCACCCAGTCTTGACTTTTTCCATAGTTAAGAGCAAAGAAGATTTTATAGACGTCTTCACAGCCCAGTCTCTCTACTGATGTCAGCAGCAAGCATGGTCTTCTCAATACAGTGTGGTAACTCAGTCCTAAGAGAGGTTTCAAGTGTCTGGTGGGTGACCAGTTTTTCATGATTCCTGTGCACCTCTTTGGTTTCCTCTGTACTGAACTCAGTCTGTAATAGTTATTCAGCTGAAGCATATACATTGGAACAGGTATTGATCCCTGGTCTGCTTGCAGAGTTTGGATTGCTATCCCTCCTTCAAAGCTTTCCTACTGTAAAAATGATTGATTGGTTGAGGCTTTGACACTCAACTGGTTATTTTGAGTTGCAAAGTCCTTGTCCTTTTCCAAAGCTTCCCATTGAGAAGACGATTATTCTTCCAAATGCTTTTTTACCTTTCTGCAGCCAAAGATTGGCCACTTTTACTTCCTTTTGCTGGGAAATTTTTGATTCCATAATAAAAAAAAAATAATTGTTTTTTTTTTTTTGGGATAAAATCTGTAAAGGCTTGACAGTGTAATTTTTCATAGGCTTTTCCCCCCCACCTACAAAACAGTTAGTTGCTGTGATGCTTTTCCATTCCCTTTACCCTCATGTTTTATGCCCTAGATTTGGTGTCTAGTGATGTTACTGACTAGCTAGGTGTTGCTGCACACTGGGTACTCTGCATGTATCTGTTACAAGGGGAAATTGGATCTCTGCTAATCCGTTTGAATGTTTCTTTTGACATTAACCATGTTGTGCTCCTTGATGAAAGGAAAAATATCAGAGGTCCAGCTGGAAATTCTCTTTTTTCTTTTGTCAATGCCAAGTCCTCAGCTGCACATTGTGTTCTTGTGTATGAGCTGAAAGATAAGAAGGAACTTTGAGAAACAGAATTTGTCCTATTATGGTACCTGGAGACCAATTATTGCCTCAGGTGTCAATGCGATCTATCATTTACAGACTGTGTATTCCCATCTTTGGCTGTCACTGCTGCCTTTGTGGTCATTATCCAAATTGGATCAGGCACGAAGCATCTCGATTTGTACTAACGCTTTTCCCGTGGGCCACTTGCCCATAGATGGATAATGGTTTGGTTAATATCGTGATAAAATCCTTTAATTGTGGAAAATAGCGCTGTAATAACAAGTTCTTGAAAGTTTTTAAGAAACTCTTCTCTTTGGAAAGTTTTACGTTTACAAATAGGTCAAGGACAGGAAATAACTGAAACAGTTGTAATAAAGAGATAAGGAATGCCGGGCTAATAAAGACTCAGTAAATAGAAATAATTAAAAATAAAGCCCTGAAACTGTTTAAAAAAATACTCCACAAAACAATGAAATTCCTTAAAATCAAAAAGAGAACAAATCTTTTATACTTTTCTATGAAATTGAAATCCAGAGAGGATGACGGTTCAACACTGAGAATCCTTTTCTTCTGGGCACTTGAGGTTTGCATTGAAACATACAAATAGAAATAGTTTTTAGGTCAGAGCACGTGCTACAACCAGACATGTTTTGAGCCTGTTTCTTGTCTTGGGTCCCAGTACTAATGGTATTTCTGTTTAAATAGCTCTGCATCCTGTTTAACTGGACTATTTTTAAAGCATGTGCAGTAGATGGATTTAAGTATGAAGACTGAACAAAACTAATTGACGGTTTATTTTTCTTAAGCTCCAACGCATGTTTTTAAAGCACATTTTGTCCATTAAGGCAGCCAAATGTTAACATTATATGTCTTCAGAGAACTTTATTGTTTTTCCTTCTAATTTTGTGAACTGAATTAGTCTGTAGCAAATAGAGTTCAGAAAATAATCCCTCAACATCATTTCTTTTTACTTCTGAAGAGAGAACCACTTCTCCTTGCTACATTGTTTAATTTAAATCCATGCTTCAAACAAACAGAGATGACAGAACAGATAAACTACAGAAAGAATTTGCAGGTAACTAGAAGTAGAGGGAAAGAGCTGAACCAAGAAAGGGCAAGATCAAGTTGGTAAATAGGACTTAGTAATTCTCAGAAGATGCTGTTGTATAAGGTAAAAATCTCCTTCTACACCCTATTCAAAACCAAGGTAGAATTTCACAAATGGTGCATGTGTTGTACATGAATTAGCTTTTTTTTCTCTGCGTATTTTCACACACAGCATTGCCAACAATCTATGCAAACCTACTGTAATAGTTACTCAGGTTGCCTGCAACTGTCTGACATAAGAAAGTTTTAAATAGTACCCAGGCTTATACTGGAGTACTCTATCTGTCTTATTACAAACTTCATAAAACATTTGTCTATAAATAGACTTCATGAAAATAATTGAAGTTTCAACTCAGTATAGTGGGGGTGGGATATAGTGCAGTGTTATCAGAGGTCTGAGTCACTTAAGCCTGTATAAGGGAAATGACTGAGGCTCTGTGTGCAAAAGGGAGTAAATTAGCAAGACAAAAATATTTGAGAGGTAAAAAGAAAGAAACCAAAACACATGGTTCTTACTGCCATAGCAGTACATTTGAAATAACTGATGAATAATGAAGGTGTTATGGCTACTTGTCAAGAAACAGATGATGACAATGCCCCAAAAGAATGTATGGGAACAAATTCCTTACTGAGCTCTGGTCTCAAACCCCAAGGATAGAAATGTGTTTGCCATGGTGTTATCTATAACACTACCTGAAATTTAAAATTATTAATGTCTAACTGTGGAGAGGTCTACTTAAAAACACATTTTAAATTATTTTACAACTCCTTGAAAAGTATAATCAGAGCAGAGGTTACAAGCCAAGTTCATGAGTGAAGGATCAGAAGCAGGGTAGGGTGCTCTTGGAGGGAAGGGAGAAGAGGGCATGAAAGGAGATTTCATTCATAGGATCTGGTTATTACCCAGTCCCTGAATGCAGCAACTGGGTTTGGAGCAAAAATATGCCAATTTCAGCAACCTCTGGGGCTACTTGTCATCTGATAGCAGTGACTTCAGGAGGGGAGAGAAGAGATTGTAGGAGACCACAGATGACTTCTGGTGAAGCTTCTCCTAAATGTGAGCTAAGATGTGATCTGTGAAACAGTGACAGAAGTGAACACAGTGTTGGTTTCCTGTAGTGAAAAGCAATTCCAGACAACTATTATGCTACAAACAAAAATATGAATTATGGGGTATTCAGAAACCAGATATTGCATGGCAAAAGATGACATAAAAAACATAGGGAGATTTAAATACAGAGAAGTTTTGCTCAGCTAGAATGTAGAGACTCTTGGTCACTGGAGAGTGAGATTTCAGAGAAGACAAGCATAAGAAATTCAGACTTTTATTATATTCTCAATCAAAAAAAAAGTAATTTCTTCAGTCATATGAGTTTTAATGAAGAAAAAAGATCCTTCTGTCTTCTGCAGAATGTTCATTTTCTCATTGAGTTCTTGGTGCTGTACTCCTCATGTCAAGGCTGACTACCCTTATCCTACTTCCAAGGTATTTACAGACACCAATTCCTGAAGCTACTAAAGATTTATACATATTTGATTTTTTTCTCATTTTTTCTTTTTTCTATTTTTTCCTTAATTATGTTAATTATTCTTTGTTTTGGAGATGTTAGAATGTAATTTTTAACAACCTTTCCCCCTCCTCCCCCCCAAAAAAAAATATTTTTGGCTTTGGATTTTCCATCCAATTTGGCAGTATGTTTGATAATGCATTCAAATATTATATTAAAAAAAAATTTATGTGAAGTATTTCACTGATAGTATACTTAGAAGTTTAGAAGTCCTTATTAAATTAAGAAAAGTTCATGACTTCTCTGTTTTGTGTCATAGGATGACTTTCACGTACAATCCAGAATGCCCTTTCCTAATATGCTACTTAGGGGATATCAAACAACACACAGTATTGTCCTACAATGGCTATGTGAACAACTGTGAATGTTTGTGTGTGTTAAGAATGTCTTTCTCATCCTCATCTGGGCTATCTACTTTTTCTTCTTTTACTTCCTTTAAAAATTTTATTTAACAGGAGTTTTTCCTCTTTACACAAGACTCTTGACTTGTTTTATGAGTATCTTTGTATTCTTCTTCAATGGTGTTTCTACACCATTTTAAAGGAGAATGATCTCTTTGGGTCCTCTGTTCGATGCCTCTGGTCATCTTTCATTTCCCTGCACTCTGGGTATCTCATTGTGCACTGCGTGCCAAAAGTACCTGAGAAATCTGTATAGGGATAGCAGGTAAGAGAGAACCACCTACAGGAGACCTGCTTACTATTGGCATCTGGAACTCAGAGGGGATGCTTTAGACACTGGACCTCTGCAGTTTGCTGACTGGAGTCCAGTGGCACGTTTCACTTACCCAAACTCTGCTCTAGTGCAGTCATGGTTGGGTTAAATCAGCTGGAATGCTTGCCACTCACAGTAGTGTTATCTGTGCACCACTCATGGTATTGAGAGCTTTTGTTTGTTTCTAATTTACTTCATGCTTAAGTCACAAGAAGAAAAAAGAATATTTTTGGTGTAGTAATGCCAATTTCCCCCACCTGGTTTTGTGGTTGTAGTATTAACTAAAGCCAGGTAAATAATTCACTAGGAAAATGATTACTGAGAGATGCACTTACTGACTGTTTTCAGAGAATTCCATTGTGCAATTATCTATCAATTCTTGTTCCACTGGAGAATCAATTTTAAATTATGTCATCTTTCTAGTAAAGTATTCTAGTTAAAACATGAGAGTATTTTATTTTTTCATGGACTGAGCTCTCTGAGGCAAAAGCAAGGGTTTAATTTAAGGGCAATCAGATGTTAATTTTTAAGACACTTGTTTATCTATGGTAATTTGCTGCAAGGGAAATTTCAGTGGTACAAGGCACGGAGGAAAACAAAGCAGTTTGGCTCAAGTTTCTGTCACACTCTTTGAATGGGGCCTGTTCTGTGTAAGTAAATCAGATCTGTGGTCTAAAACAAGCTGGAAGGCTTTAAAAGGGTCTAAATGTAGGGGTGTCTTGCTGGCCCTGCATCATTCCCACAGCCCTGCTTTCTAACAGGACAGAAGCTGGCCCCTTCCACTGTTCTCTAATCTAGCTATAGTCTTGCCCTGTTTCTTTGTGTATGTGAGGGGACAGAGACATGTCTGTCCTTCTGTGCAAGGCTTTCCCCTTTATCCCTGCCTGGCAGATATGTCAAGCAGGAGCTGGGCCGTTTGAGACCTATGATTCCAAAACTAACCTGGCATTGGGATGAGAGTGGGCACTGCTCTCTTCAGAAAACAAGGAGTTCTTTGAAAAGCAAAGTTAGTGACAGTGTGTTTCTTACACATTTATACGTTTTGATTTAACCTCCGTGTCTTCAGCTCCTGCTTCTCCTGTCCTTTTTCTGTTACTCTCTCCACGCTTCTCCCCAGGAATCACATTCCAACAAACACTCTCCACTTTTGTGCCCCTTGCTTTTGTCCCTTGTTCGGCATGCGATTAAAAAACTACATTAGCACTGGCTAACCAGCTGAGCACAGTCTGGTACAAGGAAAAAAATATTTTTGGATATCTACCCCTTTGTCAATATTTCTTTAATGGACAGTTTCTGGGGAGTTTGCATCACGCTCCTTTGAGAACTCATTTGCACCTTGAAAATCTGAGATCACTTGAAAGAAGCAAGAGAAACCTGAAAAATTAAACTTCTCTAAGTATTTTTCATTCTGTTTTGGATTTGTATTTGCTATGATTGTTTTACCAATTGCTAATAGTTGTTGCCTTGGGAAAGGTCTCAAGTGTTATCGAAGAGTTAAGGCAGTAGAGTGTTATGACTCTACAGAAACCTGCTTGGATATCTCATTGTTATCAAAATGACTTCTTTTTCTTCTTTGAAAACTTGTGTGGGATCTGTTGTTCAAATAGGGATTAATTAAAGGTTTAAGAGCTTTCTGTGCTTTAATGTGGGTGGATATCCGCTTGACCACTGGGACATATTGATACCTAGTCCTAACGCTTCTTACACAAACAACTTAGTGATTTTCTAAATTCTTTTTATTGTTCCCCTAAAGCAACAAAACATTGTTTCTGTTTTAGTCTACAGCTGCACATTAACCTAAAGGCATAAGTTTGTTTTTTTAAAGTTGTGTATTACAATAAGTTCTTCAGTATTTTGGTCACAGTGCTAGTGCCTTGCCACATGAAAAATTATGACCTTTTGTTTTATTGTGGGGAAGAGATCCTCTATTTTACACTTCATTTGGCTTTCTGTTCTGTAGATCAGATATTCTGAAAGAAGTATCAGAAGATTTACACTTGATATTCTGATACATATTTACAGGCTTTATTATATTTATCATTTTCAGAATAATATTGGTATCACCATAAAGTTTAAGTTTTATAGAGAAGAGCAAAAGTAGTCATTCTATAACGTACCCTGATCTGTGAATGCCTTCTATTTAGCCCTGTTACTGATATCTTGAGCCAAGTGCCATGAACTTGATTAATGTCATGCAGTAGCTCGTTACACCTTTCACAGAAATTTAGAGAAATTAATTATCCCAGTTCTCGCTTTCTAAAGGCCCATGTGTACTGCAATTACAGAGCACAGACCTCTCTGCACCATTTCTGAAATGAACTAAACAGTAAAACTCTGACTGCAAGGCATTTGCTTCCATTCCCAGTAATTTTCGTGGATCTCTATTGCATTCTGCAGTATTTTCAAACATCCCCTTTACTGTAGGGGTAGCGGAAACATCTAGTATAATCTAGCATACTTTTAAAAAATATTCTATATACAGGTAGTGCCATATTTTCTTTCTTATCTCTCATTGCTTTTTCTACATCTTTCAAGCCTTAACAAGAGAATCAAATTTTTTTGATTTTTTTCTCAAAGCTATTTACTATAGGTATATCTTTTGTTATTGAGTACATAGTTCTCTCGTGGGTTGACTCCTTGCTCCTGGTTATCTATAAGAAATTATGTAACTAGGGGAGGTCCATGATGGCCGGCAAAAAATGAATGTTATACTCACCTTTCAGAAAGTTAGAGTGGACTTGAGAAATGTATATGAAACAAGCTTGATCCAGTCCATGGAAATATAATTGTGTGTGTCCTCTTTGAATTAATTTCCAAACATAGAGGGGATAAAAAGGCAGTCAGAAATTATAAACCTAATTTACCAAATGAAAAGACTGCTAGAGAGGCATGGCTGTCTACTATGATTAAATGGTTTACAATGCAGATGATCAGTGATTAATAGATGAAACTCGTCCTGACTTCAGTAAAGCTGTTGATACTGCTTCTCTCAACATTCTCATTTAGAAGCTGAGGAACTTATGGATGGGATGAATGGATTTTTTTAAGGTGGTGTGAAACTGTCCAGTCGTCCAGGTTTAGATGAAGACTTGATATCTAGTAATGAGTGGTTAAATACTGTGCATCAAACATAAATACAGAAGCCTCTATTACTGAATAACTAACAATATTTTGGAGGATAAAATTCCTTAGAAAATATAAAGAGAACATGAAAGTTTAAACACAGCATTAAATTTGGAGGGTTGACTGGAGAATGCTGGAACTTTGTCAAGATGATGTTAAGGACCGGACGGGGTCAACAGGAATGTTATGAATTTCCAAGAAAGCATGCATTTCCTCACCAGAGGCAAAATAATAGCACATAACATTAAGTCTGGGCAGGGACAATCATGGCTCAGTGCTCTCATGGCCCTGACAAGTAAAAGTCAAGTCAACTGCTTGAGACAAGTAATTTTTCTTCTCTGCCCAGCACTAGTGTTACTGAAAGACTGCTTCAAGCTTTGGGTTTCCTATTCAAAAGGGCTACTAAGAGGTTGGTTGACATCCGCAGAAGACTAACAAATGTTATGAGCCCTCAGGTACTATACCTGTCTGGAGAAGTTGAAGGAGCTGGGAGTCTTGAATCTGGCAAGAGAAAGCTAAGGTGAGGTCTAACAGCTGCCTGCAGATACTGCCCTGCAGGCAGTTACAAAGACGATGGAGGCCAAAACCTGCATTTTGGGATGTTTGCTAGTCATGACATT